>MU280767.1:47124-297110 GCA_022385605.1 Xylariaceae sp. FL0594
TCCCCTTGTTCCCCTTGTTCCCCTTGTTCCCCTTGTTCCCCTTGTTCCCCTTGTTCCCCTTGTTCCCCTTGTTCCCCTTGTTCCCCTTGTTCCCCTTGTTCCCCTTCATCCTCTTCGTCATCTTCGTTATCTTCGTTATCTTCGTCATCTTCGTCGTCTTCATCGTCTTCTTCCACATCCCATTCCCATTCCCATCCCCCTGCCCCTTCCCCTCCATCGTCATATGCATTGTCGTTGTTATATTCCTCGTCGTCATCTTCTTCCTCATAGTCATATTGGGCACCGGCGTCGTCGTAATCCATATAAGTCGCCTTATCCTCATATTCGTCACTCCTCATCGTAGCTGTCAGGGTAATCCTCAGGCCGCTCATTACCATATCCATCGCTGTCATCAGTTTGGGTTTCAGCACATTTCTATTACTTTCAACAGCAAATAAACAGAGAGCATAGGAAACCGGGGGCGTTCATACCTGCTGCTACCCCGACTGTCGTTACTGGATGAGCTGTCTGTTCGGAGAAGAGCGTGTTGACGTGAAAGAGGGCTTCTTAGTTTGTCACCGAATCCTTCCCGAGTGGGAGTAGTACCAAGGGGCCCTCGGACGCGACCGGATCGAGGGACGTCCGGTCTGTTTGCCGTATCCTGCGGCTGCCATTGTGCCGACCTCATGACTTCGCCGCTGTAGCGATGTCCACGGCCACGAGCTTCCGGGTCAATATCGCTGAGGTTTGAGCTGACACAGCGATGTCCCCGACTATGTGTTTTGCCGGTTCCTTGTCGCTTGGGGGAAAACGGTTGCTAGATAGTCAAAAAGCAAGATATGTAAGTAAGGACCCTCCTGGCCAAGTGTACAGCATCACGGCATTTTACGGGGATCGGGTTACGTACCACGCGTTCCCAGGTTCGCGTTGGTGAGGTGATCTGGCCACCGTCTCTCGATTGTCTTCGTGGCATTTTGAATTTTTGAGCTTTAACTTCGGAGTCGGAGCTGCAGACACGAGATGATTGGAGATGTCGGTAGAAGAGCTCAAACAGAAGACTAAAACGGGCGATAACTCTTGAAAATATTCCAGAGGTATTCCTGGTCTGTTGAGTTCATGTTATATATAGAGAACGGGATAGGAGTGCACTGGTCTGATCCCAGAAAGACAAGCTCCAGAATCTGTTGCCCCGAGCTCGAATGTGAGCTTCGCAGAGCCTGACAGCAACTAACGCTGAAACAAACCGACAATCCGAAGTGCCTTGACCACGAAGGGAGGTTTCCCAGAACCACTACCTTAGCAGAGCAAACAGCATGTTGCGTACATACTCTGGCCCTCTCCGAGGCTAGACTGAGGCCCTTGCTCTTCGACATGATGCTGCTTAGTTCTTTTGAAGCATGCTTGGAGATGTTTTCATTCACTTTGATTGAAGTCTGTTGCAGCAATTTCGACTTGGGTTAATTTTCTGTTTGACTGAAAATCCATCGAGTCTCCGGACTGCTTTGACTTTGTCATCTTGTTTCATCCTGCTCTGCATTGTAAATGCCAGATGGACATGACCTTGACGTAAATAGCTTTCCCCTGGGGTCAGTCAACCCATGGCACGCTTGAGGAGATGTTTGCTTCCTAAAGTTTTGCCGGCTTTGTCTACTCCTTTGGGTATAAGCATATGTTGTGCCCTTACCATCATTGGGGTTAGCCATAGCAAATCTGGTCATGTGATTAGGTGTGTAGGTAGTATGTCTGAGAATTACCAGGAGGTTGAGGCAATTCGAATAACAATTAGCATGTGTTATTTCCTACGTTTTCCGACGGTTCACAGTCACAGAGTCAATGAAACCCACCCGAATCCACAGCTCTCAACGCCGGACCCACTGTATACAGACCCTTATCAAGGCGTCATCGGGATTCGAGGACAAATTACAACCTTCACCGCAGCCCAAGTCATCATATTTGTAGACCTCCAAGCTGTCGTCATGCACAACTGAATACAATAGTTAGAGATTCTTATGTTCTAGAACTCTCTCCATAGGCTGCCCACCCTTTACGTTCAACCTTTGCACATTCAGTCAATTCTACAGATACAAATTCCAAAAAAAAAAAAAAAAAAAAATGGCGCCCGAAATCGAGGTCAAGAACCTAACCTACACATTCCCGCAGTACGACACGGGTCTGACGAACGTATCCCTTCACGTGCCGCCTCGCAGCCGGACGCTTCTCATCGGGGCCAACGGCGCCGGCAAGACGACGCTCCTGCGGCTGCTGGCCGGGAAGCGTCTGGCGCCGAGCGACAGCATCAGCATCGGGGGCGTGGACCCGTTCAAGGAAGGGCTGGAGGGCGTGACGTACCTGGGGCTCGAGTGGGTGCTGAACCCGATCGTGCGGACGGACATCGGGGTCGAGGAGCTGCTGCGGTCCGTCGGCGGGGACGCGTACCCGGCGCGCCGGGACGAGCTCGTCGGCGTGCTCGACGTGGACACGCAGTGGCGCATGAGCGCCGTCAGCGACGGCGAGCGCAGGCGCGTCCAGCTCGCCATGGGCCTCGTCCGGCCCTGGACCGTCCTGCTGCTCGACGAGATCACCGTCGACCTCGACGTCCTCAGCCGCGCCGAGTTCCTCGCCTGGCTGAAGCGCGAGACCGAGACGCGCGAGTGCACCGTCGTCTACGCCACCCACATCCTCGACAACCTCGCCGGCTGGCCCACCCACCTCGTCCACATGCACCTCGGCACCGTCCGCGAGTGGGGGCCCGCCGACAAGTTCCTCGGCGAGACCGCCAAGGTGCAGAGTACGGGCAACAGCCGCCTCGGCGAGCTCGTCCTCGGCTGGCTGAAGGAGGATCTGAAGGACCGCGGTCCGAGAAACCACAAGACGATGGGGACCGAGGGCGCTGCATACTCGACTGGTGGGATTGGCGGGTACGGTCTCGAGCATAAGGACTGAGGGGTTGTTTTTTGTCTGCTTGTTGTTTCTCTGAAGATTATATGGAAGAAGAAAAAGGTGGGCTTGGTTTCAACATGGATTCGGGGCATAGCGAGAGGCGTTTGGCGAATTGCACTTAACTTGCATTTGCAGGCGTATAGACAAAAAGGAGAAAGGGGGATGGGGTTTTCAACATTTACAAGTACAATCATTAGTACGGGTATCTGGACTCGAGAAGCTTGAAGAAGTCGGTTCAATTGAGGTCGCGTGTTTTTTTCCCCAGCTATATTCGACTTAATCACTCATCTGGCATGTGCATGTAACGATGCAGGCTAGTATACTACAAGCAGTTTTAGAAAATCCAGATCAATGCGATATACAAGCGCCAGTATAATAACGCAACCCCCAACAGCCGAAAGCCATCTAGCGACCCGCTTGCCCCTGACGCAAAGCACCAATAGTGATTGACATCAGATGCTTCACACCGCCCATGCCATGCTGGTCGAGGTAGTCCAGCACGCCGCGGCGGTAATCATCCCAGGATAGGTTGACGCCGCCCTCTTTGCCCAGATCTCTCAACGAATTCTTAGTAACAGGCCCCGCATGTCTGATCTCCAGGCCGTCCCTCTCCTCCTCTGCGTCTTCCATCTCCCGCAGGAACGAGATGGCAAACAGACTGAAGGCTGGCGAGTAGGAGAGCGAGAACAGATTCGCTAGCGAAGCGGAGCTCCCCATCGACAGGCTGCTGACGTACGAGGCCATGTCCTCAACCACCGGCTTGGCCATCAGACAAGCGTTCGCGTTCGCGTGCTCGTCGCTAAGAGCACGCTGCCGCCAGAGGCAGTTGCAGATGTCCATCAAGAAGCCGTTGAACGCGGGTATGTGCTTCGGCGTGTAGTCGATGTTCGCCTCGCCCAGTCCGACTTGGAACCCTTCTTTGTATTTGGCCACGACGGAACACGTACGAGAAATGGTCACAGGCGACGCTGCAAAGAAGAGATTGTAGACCAGCACCGCCGGCGGCGTGGCAGAGACTTCGGCATGTGTTAGGATATGAGCATCGGCGGAGAGCGCCGAGGCGTGGTAGTAGAAGTCTAGAATCTTCCCTTGCGCTGCGACAGTGGGCGATGTCTGGACGAGCGTGAGGCAGAGCTCGTTGACGTGTGCGATAAGCTGGGCGATGGTCTCCGATATTTGGGGGGACCTCCCGTCTGGCGCCGCCCAATACACCATCCATCTGCGCAAAAGATGGGTGAAGAAATCAAGAAGTTGGCACTGTGAATTCGGTGTCCCATCCAATATAGCTTGTTCGAGAGGCTGGAATATGTGCTCCAACAGTTCTATATCAGGTCAGCGACAGAAATGACCTTGGCCTTGACACAAATCTTACCACCAAAGTTGACTACAGGTGTGTAAGTCAAAATCTCGAGAATGACTTCTCTCCCATTTACACCGTCCCAGGTACCGATGACTTCTCGCAAAAAGGCGAGAAAGATGGGAGGAAGGTCCTTGCGGGAGACAATGTCAGCACATGGAATGAAATGCGTGACATAGCAAATGCCGTACCTTTGTGGCAATGACATAGCCTTTCAACGCGTTAAGGATGTCCAGGAGGCGAACGTCGCTGTCTCCGGCCATCATGTCTTGCGTATACGAATTGAGCCAATTGCAAGCACGGATGTGGGCTTCAGCTTGGGGCCGTAATAATAGCAGCTTTTGCAATAAGGGGTCATTGAGAATGGCAATCAGCTGGTTTGGCAGCTCGATTTTCTCGAGCCTGTTCACGAAGCCATCGACACTCTCGATCTCTTCCAGCGTAACGGAATCCTGGGCCAGTCAGCTTCTTTCTTCCCCGAAAGGGCTCGATCAATGACTACGTCGGAAAAAACTGACCTCTGTGGCACGTGACGTGTGCACTTCGGGTATCGACAGGCCTTTGGTACCGTTCCATCTATGACGGGCAACCCTGAAGGCATCAAGCGGCTGCTCTGCACGGGAGGCGCGTCGTTGTGCGTGATCCTGTCGGATCTCCTCTAATCTTTCGCGCCATTGCGGATCTGGATACTACTGCTTGTTAGGCGCTACTGGAGACGAAAGGCACCTCTTCAGAACCATGAGAGTGCGAACCTTGAAGGCCGATGCCTTGCCGCGCGTTGCATCCCCGACAATAATCTCGGGATAGTAATCTTTATATACCCTCAACAACCCGGTAATAGCCGGATCGCCGCCGGTCTGTCTGGACAGCAAGAGGCTACAAGAGGGTTAGTAAATCCTACGCGGTCTTAAAATCGGAATGCCGGTGTGGCCTACAGCGACTGGATCCTGTGAGGCCGTACATGGCGCCGGCGGGTTATAAGGGCCAACAGATGACATGCATAAGCCCTGAAAATATGAGTTAGACGAGAGTAAAAATATACTAGAATTTCATCTGAATGCTTACCGCAGTGAGGCTGTGTCAAGTAGGTTGAACAAGACGGGGTATGCCTGTATGAAGGGAGTCTGGCTCTCTACCACATGTTGGATCATAATCAACCACTTCAACAGCGCCGCTTGGACGGTGAAGGAGGGCTTAAGCTTGCCATGGCCGAGACTTCCTATGACTCTGATGATAAGATCACCACTCACGGTCGTTGCTGGATACAGGTTCCTGACGATACTAGCAAGACTGGCCTGATCGAGGAAAGACGGCGTGGTGATCAATTCAATGAGCCGGCTCAAGTCAGTCGGTAAGAGACCTTGGTCATACGCCAGCGACGCTAATCTGTCAACTGTCGGTCTGATATTCTCTCCACGCTGCTTGGCAGGCAGTTTCGAAGCTGTGGCATTCAACTGGTCAATATGGAGCGGACAACGCCAAAAGCCAATTCCGTGCGGATTCCGGCGTACCTCGGATGACATCCGCAAGCGGTTCTTGTATCCCTGGCGAGCTTTCGAGGGCAGGACGGCCTTCGTCGTCTGACGAGACGGGCAAGGACATGGCCGCGGCACACCGCGGCACACCGGGTGAAAGCAATAGTCTACAGCTGAATGAATTCCTTAAGAAAAACTACTAGTTACTAACCTGCAGTGAAGGTCAACTACAAAGTCTCTGGTTGATTTGTCGCGCGTTAACGATTAATTGTTTGGGCCAATTGCGGAACAATAAGCGCGTCTGTCGACGAACTATCTGCAGGTACAGCATACAGCTAAAGACATAACATATGTATGTACTAAGTAGGTACGTACTGCTGCATCTGACACCTGTTATATGCATCTCAAACAGCTGAAGGCAGCACCATTCAGCTTGCTGCCTGGACTACATGTAGTTAGGTCGGTACTTACTTCTATTCAGTCCATGTGATTAATTTCGCCTAGAATAGGGACACCCGAGAAGTGATCTCTGGACGGACTATTTGCGATGTGTATTTGAAATGGTTTCTTCATGTACGGTAGTCAACTGGCCAGCGCATCGTACCATACTACCATTACGAGGCAGGGGTTGGTCTCTCGTGGGTTAATTTTTGTATCGGGGTTATACACCATGGTGTATTCACCATCCTTCCAAGATTTTATAAATTGAGCATCGAGATAGCAGTGGGGCTGCCCAAGTGCCTTCCTTCGGAATCACTGTCATTGGGATGGTAGACTAGATGTAACCTGCTTGTAGTAGGTACTCTGCTCCCAGATGGAAAGAACCCAAGGTTTGACTAATGGGTAAAAAGGTCGGTAGGGGAGAAAGGGAAGGAGGGGCCGGCCATGGACACAATAAGAAGAAATTGGCACAGAGAAACAACATTTCAATCCCAACTCGTTCTTTCCCCCGAATCCGAAATGGACCGGTAATGCCCTGATGAGCATGAGGATTAAGAGGGTCGGTCCTGTGTCACCACCCCATCTCCTCACTTTTCTTCCCACCCCCCTACCGTTACTTTCCTTCTCCACATACTTCTCTCCCGATGCCCACCGCCTCCGAGCAGGAAATACACAAGGTCTGCACACAAGGTTGTCAGCCTACATCAGAAAAGTACGTCGAGAGGGCACAAGAGAGGCCAGTGCATGGGTAGCGACAAATCAGAACCGACCTCCCCCTCCCCTCGACCCCAGTGTCCGTGTGTTGTACAACCTTGGGCATTCTGCAATGATTTTCGAGTCATTCCGCAGAGTATCAGCGTCCCATCGAGTCCCATGTTAAAAATCGAAATGGCAAAAACGGCCAGACATGTACCGTGTACCGTTGCTCCACCCTTCCAACCTCCCCCCTGCCCTCAAGTGCCCTGTCAATGGACATGGCCTTGTAAGTTGTAATCAAGTCCTGCCTGCCTGCCTGCCTGTCTGTCTGCCTACCTGCCTGCCTCGCCTCCCGCCCTATGCCGACCTACCCTGTCCTGTCTCTTTGAGAGAAGAGGCACAACGCCCTCTAAGGTTACAACTTACGGACTTATGGGAATCCTGCTGGGACCCTACGGTCACTGCATGCCCAGCAGCCCAGGTTCACAACACGCTGCTGGGATGTCGGTTATATGACGGTGTACCATGTGTGGCCGGGAAACCTTGGGCATACAAATTGTGTGCAACACAATCTCTATCATCGTCATGGCCCTTACCCTCGCTCCATGGAGGCTTGGCTTTGCTCTGCGTAACCGACCATGCTTGCTACAAACCTTGGAACCTCTGGACAGACAAGGTGCACAGAGCCAGCTATAGATAGGCCAGGCCTCTTCGCGGTTCCTACCAGACTCCACTCAGTAAGCAGCAGCTCTTGCGGCCGCACACTTGGACGCTACCCTGGCCAAGGCCGCCGCCATTTGACCTTTTAGTTGCATTTGCGGTATACCGTTTTGTGTCATGCTAAGACCAGGGGATCGATCAGCCAGGCGTGTCAGGGATTGACAGTGTTATGGTCCAAGGGTGAGAAGACAACAGGGGACAAATTAAACACAAACAATCGCAGCAACCGTTCAAGTCGCGTCAAGGACATGAACGATAGCCGTCTGTGTTCCGACGAAATCCCTCTCTTTAGCTCATTTGCATTCTGTACCCCCCGGGCTCGACAGTCGACGACTTTTCCTGTTGCCCTTGTTGGGTACCATCGGTGCCTGCTACAATACCATCAGCAGCTACCTAGTTTCTGCCGGAATTCTGGACCAGGGTGCAGAGTAGTAGTAGGTGACACTGGGTTCAATGGTACCTGGTAAAAAAAAAGTACTTGCTGCTCTTCGTTGTTCGTCAAGAGTTGCCGCAACGTAGCGCGCTCCTCCCGCGTATCGGTCCCATCTCTTCTTCCCGAAGCCGAGTCTTCGACTACCTGTCTGGGTCATAGGTAAATGGAGGCTTAATTAATAGGGTGCTTTGTACAATTCGACCCCCGTTATACGCGACCGAGCCTTTAACCCTGACATCTTGCCCTCAACCAGCCCATCAGGCACTGCTACCACACACCCACCCGACTCTCCAAACTCAATCACAGGGCTCATAATATAGGGCTCGAGACAATACAAATTCTTCACAGCTACGCCGAGCTAGTGAACGTTGCATGTGAAGCCCTTATGGTGTGTGTGAGAGCTGTTTGGGCACCTTTACGCAAGGAGTTCTGGTCAAAGCCCATGTGACGACGAGATTATCCCGACGATGCGTACATCCTAACTTCTGCCCAGCGGCGTCTTTAGAGTGAGTCCCGGCTACCTTGATTCTGTGCGATCGATTTGGCTTATCCGTCACAGAGGGTTTATTTCATGGAGGCAGTAGCACTGCTTGACTATCACTTGCCCTCCCAGAAATGATTTCAGGTCAATCCGTCCACAAGCCCGGAAATCGCGGAGGCACCGGTCAGCCCCAGGCAGCAGTCGTGCGAGACCATCGCGGCCTCCTTCCTCTTAGCAGAACGCTCGAAGAGGGAGATATAGTGCTGCTTTTAACCCCTGTAGTGACACCTTACGAACAGAGAAGCAGTGACCCATTTGAACCGCTAGGTCGCGCGCTGGCCGCGCGACATCCGTGGATACGGCATGTCCCATATACTGCGCAGAATGGGATTACGGGCACACACGTGGCCTTCATAAGGCGCGCAAGAATTGTTATATTCATCGTGTCTGGGCCAGCCGATCCCGGGCAGCTGTCGCAGTCTGAAGTCGCTCAAAGCTCCATGAGAGTTATCGACGAGAAACATCACGTTATCATTGCATGCCACAGCGCGCCCGATGTTGGCCTTACGGAAAAACGCTTCCCGACCGTTGTGCAGCTAGATGGCTATTCGCCATCAGATTTGCGCGCGGCAGCAGCAGTCCTTTTCGGAGAGTCGGGGGGAAACGCCCCGAGTGGTGTCAAAGTGCAGAAGCTGATTCTTACCCCCGAGTACTGGCCGCCGGAGCCTTGGGACAGAAAAGACTTTGCACCCGTCTACGATCTTTGGAAGCAGTGCCTTCCGGACAAGTTCCACCTCGAACGGTTCTTCTTACAGGATCTGCTCCAGAGGGATGGATACGCCATGCACTTTATCGTGAGGCTTCCGGAGACGCGTGAGATTATAGGGTTCTGCGCGACCTACACTACATTTGTCGATAAAGCCGGAGAGCGGCTAATAGGGTCACTTGCGGTGCTTATCGTAAAGGCGCCTTATAGAGGGCGAGGCGTGGGGAGAAGCCTCCACGAGCACGCCCTAAGTCAGCTGAAAAGGATTCGGGGAGTTGACCGGCTCCAACTAGGGACAACATACCCCCGACTTCTGAGCGGTATACCTTCCGGGTTCGCGTCAGAGGACTGGTTTCAGAGGCGTGGTTGGCCCATGGACAGACTTGGCCCCGGGCGAGGACGGTCTATCTCGGACTGGCTGTTGAAAATCGATGACTGGCCGAACGGCGGCTCTTCGACTATCCCAGGCGGCCTTGTCTTTCGAGAGGCTACGTTCGATGATTTCCAGCCCGTGTTAGACTTCATCGAGATAGAGACCGAGGGCAAAGACTACCCTGGCTGGTATGACCAGTACAGGAATCTCGCCGGAGACGGACAGTTGAACGACATTATATTGGGCTTAGACAGGCTGCGAATCGTTGCCACCGCGTTGGTCTATTCGCCACGCGAAGGTGGCTCTCTGGCACTGGACATTCCTTGGGCTCGCAGAATCGGCCCTGACGTGGGCGGTGTGGCTTGCATATGTATCGCAGGTGGGTTTACAGTGCCAGTGATGAAACTTATAGGCAAGCCAAGAGCTGACTTGGTTGGCAGATGACACCGGCACGATGAAAAGTAGTAAGAATACTGTCATGATAAGACTTTTGGATGCTTGTATTACCGCGCTGCGAAAGAAGGGCATGCAGCGCATCTACCTGGATGCCGTCCGGGGCGGCGAGGAAGGGTTCCAATCAATGGGTGGGTGATGCTAAGCCCCCTCTGGTGTTTTTCGTTGCTGATCAATATAGGGTTTCAAAAATGGGCCACATACAGCGAGGTATGGCGGTAAGTGTGGCTCTTGCGCCGCTCGAGACGATATGTGAGCAACTTTGCGGGTGCCTACTATGGAGAGAACATGAGAGCGAGTGTCAGATTGGGGGGACGCCCGCTCATTTGGGTTGGATTCACAGGAGAAACTGCATGGCCCTTTAGTCAGGACTCGAACAAGCATTGGCAGTGGGCAGGAATGCCTCCTCTCGCCTGTACTACTACCGAGCGCCGTGGAACGAAGGCAGCAATGAAGTGCTAGCTAAAGCGACACTGGGGGCCGAGGCAGGATCCAGTCACGCTTACAGTCACAGCTCCGTCGTCTGCCCGAGCCTGGTGCGAATTCCTAGAGCAACCGCTTCGAGTGCATCCACGTATGTGACGGCCCGAGCCGAGCCGAAGCTTGCCGCCGGCGATGTGATCAGTACTACGCTCCGATACCTAGTGGCAATACTCATAGAGCACGAATCCAAATTAGATGGCGATTTCCAAATTGACCAACGCAACCAGAAAATCCGGGTTCAGCGGCCAGGCCCGAGCAGACTTGTGCAGACTTGTGTGTGAGGGTCTCCAAATGTCGAGTTGGTTGAAGTGTGCCGCGATCAGAAACAACCGCCAAACATATGCACTGTCAAACGTATGACCACCGAGCCTGCTGATCAACACGCTCATGTCACTTCGGCACATTGGCGACTGTTTTGGGTATGGATCCTGGATTTCCTGAATCCCTAAGCTCTGAGCATGGGCGGGGGTTCGTGGGGGCTGAATCCTACCTGGGATTTCCACGGGAAGCTGGCTCGTCGAAGCAAATGGAATGTACACGATGCACACCCTGTTCACCGACTCCAATCTTACTTTGTGCTCCTTTGCCATCTGATGCCCAGGATTGAGCAGAAACTCGAAAGGCACGCCCTTCTGGCCAAGCCTCAAGACTATATACGATCTTACCTCACCAGAAATAGGGCTTACGTACATGTATGTGGTATAATGCATGCCTAAATTTTATCAGCCCATGACTGTCCGAACGGAGCTGTCGCTAGTGCGACGGAGTCACGGCAACAGCCTGGCTGCCTGTCCCAGACGCGAGAACATCTTTTCCAGTGCCCACAGTGTATGGTACTGCATGGTCTTGTAGTTGTCCAATCAAGGGTACCTAGTCTGCTGCATGTCAGCGACAAGAAACTGACGAGTTGCGATTCTCTCCTTTGTGTGACGCTGCGGATGATAACGCACACGTCACTGGCCAGAGAGCACCGGACCAGTCCAAAGTGGGAGATTGAGCCTTTCCGCACAATAATCTGACAATTTGCGGCCTCGGCGTTAGCCAGAAATCGTCGTTGTTGGGACTGCGCCCCCTATTGCCTATTTCCTATTTCACAGTTTTGATTTGCCTTTCCTGCCTGTTAGACTGGTCATGCGCCAATGTCAGAGTGAAACTACTTAGGTAGCACAACGCCAAAGCAATCAGCGTTACACGCCACACACGAGGGATGCCTGGGCCTGGCTACCGCTGGATTTCTCCAGTCACTCACTGCATATCAACATGTCCCAAACCACCAGGCTGCAGCTGCAGTGCACGCCGACCGTCTCTAGCAGCAGCTCCTTCTATCCAGTCAGCTGCCAGTCGCCTCCTCCACCTGCCATCGTCTCTCGCTCTCAATCCTTGGGCAGTCATACTGCGTCGTAACCTAGAACACCACTCCATTCTCTCATTATCTCCAACCACCAACTGAGCCAACCGCGCGGTCGTCCTTCATTGGATAGGTTAACAAGTAACCTAGTAGCAGTTCATACGACGCTACCAATGTTAGAATCGTTGTCTTGCTCGGGAAAGGGATTCGGCTACCACCACGTACACTCGGTATTACCAATCCAGTCAGCTGAAGCACAATAACAAACGTTATGAATGTATCTGTCACAACAAAGACTGCTAGGTACATACATAATATAGTCTTAGCTTAGCTAAGTCAAAGCGACCTCCGTACATCCAATAGACTTTATTTGTTTTTTCCCCCACAAGCGCGATATGAGACACAGTGACACACACACACATCAATTCAACTCTTGGTCCTATGGACCAAAACACCCCGTCGCTTGCGGTGATGGGAGGGCATTAAGTGATTTAATTGACTAAGTAATCTACCTACCTATCTAACGCACAACTTATCAGGGTGTTATATGTGCGTGCATCTAGTCTAATGACTGACATTACTGTACTGCAATGATCATGAAACAAAACAAACAAACAGCACACACACACTGCAAGGACTCGAACTCCTGTGCTACCCTGTAGTCTACTTGTACTTATACATGTACTGCCAAGACCGACCCAATGTTAGGCTAGAAGATACAGATATTGGTGCGACGACAGGATTGAAGAAAAGCAATGAGTGGAAGTGTTTATTGTTAGGAAAGAAGAAGAAAGGGGGCAGGGGCGGATTGGAATGAAGATAAGGTATTAACCTAAGATCTTAACATGAGGCAACATAGTTTTCTGTCTAATATATACTGTAGAAGAAAAGTTAAGTCAAGGCATATCTTTATTACAAACACAATAATATATTCAAAGAGTCTAGGTTAGATAGTTTCAAAAGCTTAAGTAGGTCAGGATAATGTTGAGATTCCTTGTCCTCTAAGGTTAAATTTTACTTTTCTCTTCTCTTCTCTCTCTCTTCAAGCCTAAAGTTGCCTGCCCCCTTGAATTTCTTAAATCAAAACACTGTGCTTTCCCTTTCCCTTAAGAATATACTCACTCTATCTTGCCTCCCAAGCGTTTAAACAACGTGAGGGGATAGGATCTAGATATAACACATCTATAGCGTAGCGTATGCATGCTCTGTCACGATTCCAATTTTTTTCTACTCAACCTCCAACACCTATAGACGTAGAAAGTAACGCATCTTGCGTCCCAGGCATTTATGTTTTTTTTTCCTACATCACTCAATGTAGATGCAGATATGAACCAGAGAGGGGGAAACGTCTAGAAGGCCAAAATGACAAAAACACCAGAACGAAGAATCAATGATTCCAACAGTGTATAAGAGAAGGGCGAATTCAGTTTCTAATTCGCCAAAGACATATAATCATTCATTCTCCAAGAACGAGCTTAGCAATCGAGTCAGAAACTAATAAAATAAAAATCAGAGAAATCTCGAATGGTATAATGTAGTCTCCCCTATCCAGACGCCGTTGCTACACACAACCCGCTTTTCCGTCGCACCTTTTTTAGTTTTTGTTTAACCCAGAACCACAACAAAAGGAGTTTAAGATGAGAAATCATCCCACGTGATTCGTAGAGTTTACTTGGCCAAAATCGTGTACATGCTTGCTTTTTAGTACTGTCAAGAAAAAAACGACTCAAGCCCACTTGGAGAAATCAAGGCTTTCGATCAAAGCGTCTGGTGCCGTGGTGGGCGTCGCTTCAGACGTTTCCGTAGACTGTACTGACGAGCGATGCGAGTGCGGGTTCTGATCGCTCGAGTTGCCAAAGAATGGAACGGACGGCCTCCTGAGGTTCAACGGCCCGAAACTTTCACGCACCGTACTGCTAGGGCGAGAGACGTCGAAAGCGGCTGCCTTGTTCGCGTGGCTGCTGGCCGTGCTCGGAGGTGACGGCGTCGGCCCTGGAGGAGCCATCTTTGGCCCATACTTCTCTCTGAGCTGATTGATCGCCCTGAGTCGGCCGCCCCAGGAAGAGAGCTGTTCTACCCCATCACGATTTGCCCAGACGTGGGAGAAGAAGGATGCGTTCAAGGCCAGGAGCCTGATATAGTCGGGCAAGGCCTTGAGACTGATGATCTTCGTCTCTGCGGCCGAGGAGATCTCGGGAAAGCCCGGCTTGCTCATGACCTGAACCTTGTAGAAAGAATTCTCCACGTCTTTGGGTGTCCTCTGTCTCGTGGCGACAAACGACGCGCGCGATTCCGGGGTAATCACGATGTTGACGTAGTTGAAGTCGGACGGGAAGGTGTCAAACCTGAAGGGAAAGCCGGAGTCGTTAAAGATGATGTTGACGAAGTCGTTGCCGATATGGCGCTTCTTCAACGTGCAGTGCGGGTCGTGCTCGAGATTGGTCGGCATCTGAGTCGTCACGTGAAACACCAGTTCTGTCACCCGGTCGCGCCAGCAAAACGCATACTCGCCGTCCGTGTCGTACTGTCTGTCCAGGCCTTGCGTATTAAAGGTTGCGCCCTTCAACTTGGTCAAGGTCCCGAGCCCGTTGAGAAACTCGACATAGTCACTGCTGCCAGACACGTTGGCGAGAATCTCGGCCTCGTCCGTCTGGTTCTCGCCGATGTAGATGACACCGACCTTGTGCCCATCCACGGTAGAGCTGCGATCAAACACCCGGATAGCCAAGTCAACGGCCTCGTTGTCGGGGAGCGGAATCGGGCGGCTCATGTCGCTTTGCTGTGGCATCGAAGAGAGCAGCTGGACAAGGATATGGCTTGGCAACACGGTATTTGTCGAGGTGGCAGTGCCGGCGTCTCGCGTGCTGTCGCCCATGGTCTCCTGATGGGCAGGTGGTGGGCGGAATAATTCGCAGATGGCGTACGAAGAGGTGCCCGAGGGTTGTCTCTTCGTTATCTGGGCCCAGCCCGAAGCGACGGCTTGCTCGACAGTGACGATGCTGTTTCCTATCAGCCAATTCTTCTTGACAATCTCCCCGAACCGGTCGGGCGTAAAGAAAGGATCGGCGGCAGACTCATCGACATCCGCGTACGTCACGCGCTGCATGAAGTCGATGGCCGTCTGTGCTTGTTCGTCCGTGACTTGAGAGCCGTCCACATCCGTGAAGAGCTTCTTGGCAATGAAGGACACGTGGCTGGCACGATCTGTAAGCTTCAACGCCAGGAACCAGAATATGATGACGTGATAGGCCAGAGTATACACGTATTGAGGCAGATCATCCCCAATAGCATCGCCGGTGGAACTGGGCCTGTGCGCCGTCTTCTTGCCCCTGACAAACTGCAGGTAGCGAACACAGATGCCAAACACGGTCTGGTAGTTTTCCTTGCGGAAGTTCTTGTACAGCGCCGGGAGGCGGCTTAGACCGGCCAGAAACTCGAGAATGGGCATCGGCACAATGGGCTGCGTGATGACCTGGGCCATGCGTTGTAGTATCGGCTCCAGCTGCTTGGCGATGGAAGAGGGGAGCTCGTGACAGCAGATCTGCAACGCGTGTATACACGTCTTGGAGCTGCGCTCCCAACTGTTGAGCCCATGGAGGAAGGTCCTGACGATATCGTCTTCGTCTGCCTTTGTAAAGTGCCGGTGGTAACTGAGGATGATGGTGAGCATGTTCATGAGGCAGACCACGACGTCGCTCCTGCGCACTCCAGTAGCAGCTGGCGGTTCGGCTATGGGGTTCTTGAGGTCAGAACAGACGACACTGCGTAGTTCTTGCAGCTGAGGCACGGCGCTTCCGAAGACGGCGTGGTTGCTTAGCTGCGAAGGGAGATGGACGAGAATAAAGCTGTATATCTCCCAGTCGCAGCCGGTCTGCATCAGGTGTAGTATAGCATCGAGCCACGTCCCCATAGGTAGCAGTGCTTCTTGACTGTCCGCAGCAGCAGTCGCCAAGACACTCGAATAAAGCACCGGGCTCGCAGCCGTAGGCGGAGACTCGGGCAGGGCGTCAGAATCTGATGCGATCCATAGCGGCTGATATGTGGCGTTTGCCGCCTTCGGTCCACTGGCAACCCGGGATGGTATGAACCGCTCTGGTAGTTGACCCTGAGAGAACGAAACACCCCGTGAGGGTCGAGAAGCCAGGCTTCCAGTTTCGGGCTTGGGTGGTCTGGTCTGTTGTGGCGCCTCTTCCGTCGGTCTGTGTGCCGTGGTTGATTCTGTGCGAAGAAGTACGGTAGCGAGGCTGTGCGTTTCCGTGAATGTCGTTATGAAGATTCGATCAGCCCAGTCCGCCCTGATGCGGAACAGAAGCTTCATGGCCGTCAGCCGAGCATCCGTCTCGCTGTCTAGCTTCGCTATGGAGACGAGCGAGTCGAACAGCCGCATCGATTTTGCGACATCCACATTCATAACGCGGAGGAATATCTGGACAAAGCCCTTCGTGACAACATCCGCCGGCGTCTGCCTGGCCCAAGGTTTGGCCGCAGAGCTTTGTGAATGCGAGCCCGTGGTGCCTGTGCGGGCTGGGCTCGCCCCCACGATGCAGCGCAAAGTGTCTGTGATTTGGCAGAACAGCGTGAAGTTGGTCGCGGTGGCAACTGTGACAGAAAACGATACGACCTGTTGCAGTACAGCTATGTCTGTCTCTTCCGCAACGCCCGCCAACAGGCGGTCCACGAGGTTGGGGACGAAGCCAGGCTCCGTTTCATCGTCGGTTATGAGATCCAGCATATCGTAAACTTCTGTGATAATGGCCAGAGCGTACAGCCTCACCTCCGTGCTGCGCTTCTTGTTCTTGAAAAAGGCGTCCAGGACCAGGTCCAGGTTGGCTTTCCACCGCGCATCGGATGGGAAGCAACACCGAAACTCTTTGAAATAGTCCAAAACCAGGTTGGCCACAGAGTTGGAGATGACCGGGTGTATCTTGGCGAAGAAAAGGATGCAGTTCTGCCTCTGAATGAAGGGCTCTTGTTGCCTCCGGACAACGTCTTCGACTCGAGACACAAACTGCGATAACTCCTTGATGATCATTGCCTCCGGTTGATCGCCGTCTTGCAATGACTGCGAGGAGATCTGCTGGCTGGACCTTGTCCACAGAGTGATGGCGCCGGCGGAGCATGCTGAGACTACTTCGAAGATCGAGGTCCAGTCTTCACCCACGAGCATACCGTTGACCTCGCCCTGCTTCTCTTCGAAGAGCGTGTTGGCGAGTCGGAGGATGTCAAGGAAGATCTTCCAGGTGGACGTAGTCTCCACGACCTTTGATAACCCGCTGACAAGTAACCCATATGGCACCAGGGGGTAGCCTTTCTCTGAGCTCTTCGATATAAGCTTGTTGAGAACCGAAAGACCTCCGCGAATCTCTCGTACGTCTTCCTTCTTCTTGGTCCGATCTTCTGAAGCATTGTCCAGGACCCCGAGCAACACCCGCACAGTTGCCTGGCCGTTGTGAGACCGGCAAAGGATGCTGAGCGTGTGCCACGCCTCCTTCTGGACGTCCCGCACCAGACAATGTATCGAGGAAAGCACCTGAACACACTTCCTAAGCTTGCTTCCCGGGAGAACGCCAAAGGTAATGATGTTGTCCAAGATACCGATACAAGCCCGCATATCGTCCGCGTTGCTCGTGTAGAGGCAGATCTTCAACAGGGCGTCCACCAGGTTCTCGGCAGCGTTGTCATCGGCAAGCACAGAGTTGAATTTGATCACATTCGAAACGAATGCAAAAAGGTCGGCAAAATCCTTCTCCTCATCGGTAGCGACCGTCTTGTTTTTCGACCGAGGGTGCTGTTTCTTCGCCGTGTGTCTGGCGGTCCGCACCATGTCAAAGCTCGTCTGGAGCCATGTGGAGAGGAGCGGGAATATGTCGTAGTCAAAGCCCGAGACATCTCGGCCATTGTTAGACAGGCTGCCAAGCGCTCGCAGTTGCAGGCGAAACTCGTCCGGGTGTCTAATCATGGAGATGGTCTGGAAGTAGTCTTTGCGCTCCAGATCAGAAGAAGCCGGATGTTTGACGCATTCGGCCAGTAGCTGCCACCCGGCGACACGCGTGGTCTTATTGTTCGGTGGCTCGATGAGATCCTTTGCGGCGTGCCATATTCCGAGCACCGGATTGAGAGGGTAATCGGCTACCACACGACACAGCGCCGTAGCGGCCGAGACTCGCTCGTGCACTGCGCCATCCTTCAGTTGCTCGCACAAGGCAGTGTACTGAGGAGGGAGGGTACGGGATACCGGTATGGATTTTAGCTGTTCCGTGATTTCGGCGTGGAGTTTCGAGGGGCCGGCGGACTGGACGGTGGTCGGATTCGCTTTGCTCAGCTTCGTGGCGCTGGCGAGGCCCTTGAACACGCTTGCGAAGCCTCCCACGCCCTTGGACTCTCCAGATGGCGAGGCCCTGTCTCCAGGTGATGGCGACATATCGTGACCAACAAGCAGGGCAATAGCGACGCTGGCTAGGCACTCATCGGGTCGATTGCCAGCAAACGGTGCCTGTGGCCCGAAGCTCTCTCTCCCTGGAGCTCTCGTATCCTAGGCGACTTCAGGCTCGCTCTTGGGAGGAGTATTATCTATTCTTTTCTCTTCGACTTCAAAGTTTCCCGGCGCTTAGGACAGAGTAGAATGGCCCGAGGTTCGCTTCGAGAGGTGGTTGGTTGAGTCGGTTGAGCATCACAGGCACCCATTGGGAGATGAATTCCGTCCGTCACTTCTGGTGGGGTGGAATCACTATCTGGATAGTTGAAGGTTCGCGTGAACAGTCTTGCCGAGTTGGCTCCGGATCGTGAGGAGAGCTACAGAGTAAGAATGTACATGAATGTATTGTCGGTTAGCAAATGCGGCAGAAGGCAAAGAGGATGGTCACAAGGCAACAGGAGACTCATGACTGAACACATGGAGCTAAAAATTAAGGTAGGTTATCTAGACTAGATAGGTGCTTATTAGTAGCTCAAGCAGGAGGTGGTAAGGAAGCAAGAAAAAAGTCGACCTTGTACTGCGGTACAGCGTGAGACAAGGGATACCATGCTTGAAGTGTGGAAATACTTTCCCTATCGTACAGTCTTGATGCAACAACAAGTACCGGATACTATGGAAGCAGCACATCATCTCCACCACAGGTTACTCTTTTGGTTCTCCTGCATAGGAAACCTTAACCTTAGGTAGGTACGAAGCACTTGAAAAAATTCCAAGATTTGCTCTTTTCTTGCGCTCCGTCTTACGCACCCCTGAAAATATGGGCATAGACCAATGAAGAAGCACCGTCTTGGGCAGATGCCCAGAATATCAACATGTTTTGTGAAGGAACGTGAGCCGTCCTTAGCCGGCCTAGGCAAGCGCCAGGCGTGCCAGGGTCTCGTGGTCCCTGCACGAACCTTCATTGTCGAGTTCGACATGTCCTATCTGGGAGGTGGCTCAATCGTCTAGAATACACCAGTTGCCAATATCTGTGGATGGCTTTCCGTAGATGCGGTAGGCAACATACTTACCTATTGTCTTAAAAACCTCTGCTTTGCTACGTACCTAAGGGCACTACGCCAGGCTGCCATAAGCTGCAAGTGACAAGATGCAGGCTTCAACAGTCAACCATACACCATTGCCATGCAATAGACCTCAAGATAGGGAACATATTGGCATTCAAAGCCGAATAACAGATGGGTAAACGATGGCAAAGCTACATGCGTAGATGGATACCTCACTCGATATCTCAAACACAGCAAATTGGGTGTTGGGGTCCACGTGGCTAGCAGCCTGTAACTACATACATGTATGTACCTAGTCATTACAAGCAATCGGAGTTTCATTCACAGCCCTTTCCCTTATAGAAATTCTTATTCGTAACTTGTTGCCGACCTACAGGTCATAAGGCTGATAGGTGGCAGGTCCTCCCTCCATTCTCATACATGTGCTGCTGTAGATACCTTCTCAAATGTGTATAATAGAGTACATACATTTAGTCAACAACCCCGCCTTAGCCCCGCGCTTGTATCCCCTTTCGGTTTACCGTACTGATGTATCTCTTTACCTGAGTATCCATCCCAGCATAATACAAGCTCTTAACGCTTCAACAATAGAGAAGAATAAGTACATGTACCAGCGTAGCTACTTTCCATCTACTTCGGCTTCCTTGGAATCCCTTGTTTATTGTTTGGTTGCTCCCTTCAAGGTGGCTACCTAAACCTTGCCTGAGGTAGAGCATCAATACTGCTGTACTAATAAAAGTTGATAGAACTTCACACCACCACTTCAGCAAGTACCTCCAAATAAATCAACATTCACCATCAACGCCCTCAAGACCACCACACCCACCGAACATACCCGTTCTCCTAACTTGCGAATCCCAGTGACAGGCTGCTACGTCAATTAGATCATTGGTCTATAGCCGCAGCTCGTCCTCTAAAGCTCTGGTCACTATCTGGTCACTATGGCTTCAGATATAGGCACCATTGCGCAGCTGCTGGCTGCGACACTGGACCCAACGAAGCACCGTAAAGGTTAGCCATCTACCACCAGGTATCCCTGTTGCTGCTCCTGCTGATGTTCATCACAGCCGAAACTGCGCTGAAGAAAGAGGAGAAGAACCCCCAGTTCTCCTTACAACTCCTCAAGATCGTCGCAGCCGAATCATTCGAGTCCAAGATCCGCCTAGCAGGAGCGCTTTGCTTCAAGAACTTCATCCGACATAACTATGTGGTACGTTTTCCAAGTCTCCATCACCCGTGCTGCCTGCCTCCTCAAGTATTCTCTGACTGACGCCCCGTCTGTTTGCAGGACGAAGAAGGCAACTACAAACTTCCCGTCGACGAGGTCAACACGATAAAACGAGAGCTCATTGGGCTCATGATTGCGTGCCCTTCCACCATCCAGACACAGCTGGGAGAAGCCATTAGCATAATCGCCGACTCGGACTTCTGGGAACGGTGGGACACTCTAGTTCAGGTACGGCTGGCTTCTTCGCGGGTCCTGGCTCGTCTTCTTTCTAATGCTGATTGCTCTCTCTCTCTCTGATAGGATCTCGTTTCGCGCTTCACCCCCAACAACTACAAGGTCAACAATGGAGTTCTCGAAGTGGCGCATTCTATCTTCGTCCGGTGGCGCCCTTTATATCGATCCGATGCGCTGTACACCGAAATCAACCATGTGTTGGACACTTTTGCCGTCCCCTTCCTCAACCTTCTCCAGGTAAGTAAAGCACGCCTGTCCCTCGGTCCTGACTGGGCGGTCAAATAGTGACTAGTAACCCACCACAGGCTACAGACCGGCAGATCGACGCCAACGCGAACAACAAAGAAGCCCTCAAGGGCTACTTCGACACGTTGAGTCTCTTGGTCAAGGTGTTCTATGACCTGTCTTGTCAGGAGATGCCGCCGCAGTTCGAAAAGAACCTCGAAGCCATTTCGACATTCCTTCACAAGTATCTCGTCTACGAAAACCCTCTGCTCGCGACTGATGACGATACCGAAGCCGGCGTGGTCGAGGTGGTCAAGGCTGACATCTGCGAGGCCCTCGAGCTCTACGTGAACAAGTACGACGACGACTTCAAGCAATACGTGCAGGTATTCATCTCGAAGGCCTGGAACCTCCTGTCGACTATTGGCCCCGAGACCAAGTACGACAACCTGGTCAGCAGGGCCCTCCACTTTCTCACAGCCATTGCTGGGACGACGAACCATTCGGCAGCGTTCAACGACGAGAATGTCCTTGGCCAGGTCGTAGAAAAGGCAGTCCTGCCCAACGTTGCGCTGCGAGAGTCAGACATTGAACTGTTCGAAGATGAGCCCATCGAGTTCATCCGCCGTGATCTCGAGGGCTCGGATACTGACTCGCGGAGGCGCGCAGCGACCGACTTCCTCCGTCAGCTCCAGGGCAAGTTCGAGCAGCTGGTCACATCTGTGACTGGGAAATACATCACCCATTACCTGGAGCAGGGCAAGAGCAACTGGAAGGACAAGGACACGGCTATCTCGCTGTTCCTGTCCATCGCGGCCAAGGGCGCGGTCACGGCGGCGCAAGGCGTCAAGAATGTGAACCCGGCGCTCAACGTGGTCGAGTTCTTCCAGCAGCACGTCGCCAACGACTTGGTAGGGGGCGCCGGGGTCGAGCCCATCTCCAGAGTGGACGCCATCAAGTACCTGTACACGTTCCGAAGTCAGTTGACCAAGGAGCAATGGCAGGCCGCGTTCCAGCCTCTGGTGCAGAACATGGGCGATTCCAACTACGTCGTGTATACTTATGCTGCCATCGCCGTCGAGAGACTGCTGTACCTCACGGACGACTCTGGCTCTCGCATCTTTGGCCGGGCCGATATCGAGCCGTTTGCGAAGGACCTTTTGGAGCACCTGTTCAAGCTCATTGAAAAGGAGTCCTCGCCTCCGAAGATGCAAGAGAACGAGTTCCTCATGCGTTGTATCATGCGCGTCCTCATTGTCATGAACACGGGCATCCAGGCATTTGACGACATGGTCCTCGAGCACTTGATATCCATCACCAACACCATCAAGGTGAACCCCAGTAACCCGCGGTTCTACTACTACCACTTTGAAGCATTGGGCGCTGTCATAAGGTAACAACCATAACTCGATACCACCTGCTTGTCTTTTAGATCTGGAATTGTGCTGATACGAGACCCAGCGCCGGTTCGGCCAGCGGCACTGCGAAGATGGAGGAGCGACTGTGGCAGCCGCTCAACCAGATCATCACAGAGGATGTAAACGGTAAGAGTTCTCTTTGGGCCCCCTTTTCCATTAGTGCCCCCTGCAGTGGCCCTGATCTAACGATCTCTTAGAATTCATGCCCTACGCATTCCAGCTCTTGGCCAAACTGTTGGAGCTGAACCCGTCCGGGGCGCTTCCTAATCACTACCAAGCCCTGATCCCGCCTCTGTTGTCGCCTGTGACGTGGGAAAGCAGGGGCAACGTGCCAGCTTTGACTCGGCTACTAATAGCAATCATACCCAGAGCGGCCCAGCTCCTCGTGGCAGAGAACCAGGTGCAACCTGTCCTGGGCATATTCCAAGGTCTCCTACGGGGCAAGAAGACCGAGGCAAATGCTTTTGACCTTCTAGAGACCATCTGTCTGTCGATACCTCGGTATGTCCTGCTGCATCCTGGCTCCAGTAATAACAACAAGACCACTGACCGCCTCATTACAGCGCTGCACTCGAGCCTTATTTCAAGAGCATCCTGGAGCTCCTCTTCACCAAGCTCCAGAATAACGCGTCCGACTCTTTCAAACTCCGGTTTGTGCGCTTCTACCACATCATATCGGGCAAGCCCGAGGTCGGTCTCGGGACGGATTTCTTCATCAGCCAAGTCGACCTGGTACAAAATAATCTGTTCACACAGATCTATCTGACCATCATTCTCCCTATGTCTGAGCAGCTTGTCCGTCCAGTTGACCGAAAGGCGGCCGTCATCTCGTTCGCCAAGTCCATGGGCGACAGCAACGCCTTTGCTCAGCGATACATCAAGGGATGGCGGTTCACGTGCGAGGCAATGCTAAAACTGCTCATGAACCCTCCCAAGGTGACACTAGGCACCGGCGACGAGGTTGTGAACGAGGCTGATGTGGACGATATCGGTTTCGGCCTGGGATTCACGCCCCTCAACACTTGCAAGAAGGCGGCGCGCGACGACTTCCCCGAGGTCCAGGAAATACAGCCCTGGGTGCGCCAATACCTCATGGACGCCAACAACAGGCACAACGGCGCCATTGCTAGCTACATGGACCGATTGACGCCCGAGGGCCGCCAGGCTTTGGCTATTTATGTATCTTAGCTGAGCTGAGAGTTGCCCACCACCCGTCCTCTTCTGTTACATAAATGGGAAAGGAGTGGGCATGGAGTGGGCATGAAACGAAGGAGCGAGTGTCGTTGAGAGGGAGGGCTGTCTAGAGCAGTGGCTACTTGGACCACTCAAGATAACTGAATATGTCAACTTACCTATTCAGGGAGGCGAAAATAGGTAGGGGGCGTTCATGAACACATTTCCTAGTAGGTATTGACCACTGGGAGGGAGCTAGGAATGACAATAAATGGAAAGGAACATTTGATCGTTTATCTATGCATCGTAAAAAAAGGAAATATATGCGGAACTGCTAACCTAGTTTGTCTGTTCCGGACGGGTAGATCAATTTTGTTTCAAGCATCTCGTCGCCATACTCGTCGCCATAACTCTTCTCTATAAGGGGGTATCATATTTCATATCCATAAAACACCAAGCAATGTTTGTTCCCCAGGCAATAAATAATAAACCAGCCTCGAACCGACCCTTGTTAACTAACCCTTTCCTTTCCGTTGTTCGCCAAAAAAAAAAAAAAAAAAAAGCCCAGATGGCTGTTTAGCTGTAGCCCACAGCAGGGAACAAAGATACCTTTATATTTATTTAGAAACCTGACTTTTCAACTTGGTCCCCTTGACCATGTCCCTCACGGGCGAGCTGAACTTGTTGTTGTTGTTCTTATTGTCGTTATCGAAAGGTGTGCGTGGCGTACTGCTACCAGGACGACGGGGTGAGCTGTTAACACTACTACTGCCGATATTACTCCACAGCCTCCTCGCGGCAGGCGTGAGGTTGCCCGCCATGACGCGGGGGCTGCTGGGGAATCTGGGGGTCGTCGTCGTCGTTGTTGTTGTTTTCGTCGTCGTCTTGAAGAGGGAAGGAGGAGGTTCGCGCCGTCGAGAGGTCGACAGACGATCGACCATGCGATGGTGCAGGGCCTCGCGCCTGCTCTGCTCCTTGATGACGAAGGGGTTGGGGGTCGCGTCGCCTGGGCCGAGGTCTATTTTGATTATCTCTTTGGTGTTGGTGTTGGTGTTGTTGGGTAAGGGAGGATGGTCGTCTTCGGGGACGAATGCGTAGCCGTTGATGCGCGGGGTCTCGTTCCCTGCGGCAACGCTGCTCGATGTCGCTACGCTGTCGCTGTCGCCGCCTGGTCTGCGCCGGCCGGCTATGGCGTCTCGTATAGCGGATAGAGAGGGCGAGGGCGGGATTGTCGTCGTCACATCGTCGTCTTCGCTAGTGGTAGAGGTGGTGGTGGTGATTTGGGCGCTGGGCATGCGCGTGTTCTGGTAGCTCACGGCCCTGGGCGGGGCGCGGGACGCGGCCTCGGCGGCCTGGACGCGGGTCTCGGGGACCGAGTCCTCGACGCCATCGGGCGTGAACATGAGGCCGTTCTGGGGCGCGAACTTCCACGTGTCCGGCTGCGCCGGCCTGTCTGCGTCCCTGCGGTCCCTGATGGCGAGCCTGTCCCTCTTGCCGAAGCCGTCGTCCTCGAGACTCGCTCCCGATTCGACGAGTCTCTGCTCGACCTTGCGCTGCGCGATGTGCATCTTGGAGGGAAGCTTGTTGTTGCCCGACCAGAGCCAGGCGTACTTCTCGGCCCGCTTCGAGTTCTGCCGGTCCAGGAGCCGGTAGAAGCTCTCGTTGTCCTCGCTCGTGTACTTGGACTGGAAGGCGCTGAGGCTCATGTTGATGTCTATCTCCGGTTGTTGTTGTTGTTGTTGACTTGTCTTTGTTGTAGTTGTTGTTCCTGCGCTGGAGGAGGATACGGAAACGGGTGTATCGCCCGCGAAACTCCGCGGCGTCTGCGTCTGCGTCTGTGACCTCCCTGGTGTCGGTGTTCCTGCCGCTGTCGTCCTCGGTGTCGCTGTAGTACTTGATGATCCTGGTGCGAGATACGCGGCCCCCCTCCTCGACCGCCTGCGACCGGGTGTCATGACGTGCTGGAGCCGTCGGCTGGCGCTGGATATCCATTCCGGGTCCTTGGACTCCAGCGCGTCGAGGTACTCCTGCTGCGTCTCGCTCTCCAGGAGCCCGGGGAAGAAGTCCCGCGCTATAATCTGCGAGAGCGCGTCCGTGTAGCTGTCCTCGTCGATCACCTTCGGCCGTTTGATCCGTTTCGGCGGTGGTGGCGGGGGCATCAGGTCGAGGTCATCTCGTTTCCGGACGAGCGCGGTCGAGGTCTTTGGATCTGAATCCATGGTTGAAAGGCGCCTTAGCTTGCTGTGAGGCAGATTTCAAGTTGTTGCGTTGCGTGTATGCTGGTAGGTATTGGGTTAAAGGTTAGGTGTATCTAATGGTTGTAACCTAAGCTACATCGCATGTAGCAACAATGACGATAAGTTGGTTGGCCTGTTACACTTCACTGCCAGTAACAAGCAACGAAGGGGGGCTAGTTTTATCGATAACGACGATAGGGCTGAAAATCTCCACTTACATAAGGTCAACTTAGTCACTCATTAAGGAACCGGAATTGAAAGCTTGCTTATGTAAGGTTGCCAAGGGGCTCAGATATGAAGTATCGTCGATTCGTGCCTTCTTCAAGTGTTAAACTTCTCTCAAGTTTTAAATTCTTGAAGGAATCCATCAAGCATCGGAGCCAATGAGGGGAACCGGCTTCTCGGTATGCGTCTATACCGCCTGGTATGGCATCGTCTGTTGATACTTCATGCTACGGGAATTAGAGCGTTGCAGGTTTATATGATGTTTGTTAATCTAACCACGTCTAGGTTAGGAAGCTGAGTTCTAGCAATGATACTCCTCTGGCCTCACTCACCCTCTTTCGCTCGGTAAATCACATATGACATCTCATCTAACCCAAAGATTCTTGTAATGAAGTATTTCTATTCTTACGACTAAAGAAACTTCCAGTCCCCTCCCCTTCCTCTTGCTATGCAATGCAATCCTACGCTCCGAAAATACATAACTAAATATGCAGCCCACGCCGACCATCTCGACCTCACCCTTGACAGTCCAGCCTGACCCTGAAAAGTCTTACTTGGGCACGATATTCGCTTCTTCATTGACCTGCAGGAGCATGGTCTTGAGCTCCTCGGCCGCCTTCTCGAGCTCGGCGGCCTGGCCCTCCCACTTGAGCCTCGAGGCGTCGGAGAACTTGCCCTCGGACAGGAGGCCGGCGAACTCGGCGTACGGGTCCGCGAAGGCGAGCTGGGGCCGCGTCTCCGTCACGCGCAGGCCCATACCCGTCAGCACCTCCTTGGCCTGCTGGCTCGACTTGGACCCGCCGTGGGCGCCGTAGCTGACGATGGACACGGGCTTGCCCGTCCACTCGTTCTTCAGGTAGTCGATCGCGTTCTTGGTGCCGCCGGCCACTATTTTCATTTTCTTGTTAGGTATGCTATGCTTGTCTTGTGATTGAAGGTTGCGATCGTATGCGCATGCGAGGAAGGGAAAGCAGGTTGAGAGCCACGGTAGGATGAGATGAGATGAGACGAGATTGGGGCTATACGTACTACCATAGTTATACTCCGGGATAACCAGCACGTAAGCATCGTGTTTGGCAATCTCGGCGCTCCAGGCCTTGGAGTGGTCGTGCGCGAACTGTGCCTGTGCGGGGACCACTGCAAAAGTTCGTTCATCGTCAGTTATCCTTCCCTTTCCTGTCATTTCTTTATATCTATCTACTACTCACTAGCAGGCGCAACATCCTCGTTGAAGATGGGCAGGTTGAAATCCCTGAGGTCGACGGGGACGACCTTGATATCGCTGCCCGCCTCGAGCGTCTTCTCGAAGAAGGGTCGAGCGAGGGCGGCGACGTTGGGTCCCGCGCGGGATGGCCGCAGGCTCATCGTGATGAAGGCAACGGATTTCGTCATTTTTGTTTTTGGTGACTGGCTGCTAGATGAAGCTGACTTGTGTAGTGAGTGTAAGGGGAGTGAAGGGTGTGTTGGTTCAGTATCTGAAGTATGTGAGTGGATGTTCTATGGGGAGGGGAGATATCTATATATCGTGGAGTGAGGCGAACGGAGCCGTCTTTTATATCCTCCTTCCTCACTCGTTTCGACTCATCGTGGTATACTCCCTGACCTTGACACAGCGAGTTGTTTTCTCCCCACAAACCACAACACAACACAGACACGGCCGTAACCTCTAGTTGCTAAACCTAGGAGAAAGCCCTGGGGAAACAATGAGTAAGGCTCACGCTTCTCTTGCTGTTCGGATTTGTAAGATAGGCTCAGCTGCCATGTGTCACAGATAGCTAATTAGCCCGAGCGCCGGTTCTCGACTCTCTAGGGGTCTGTACCGCCGCGACCATGTAAGACCTAGAGGCTAGAGCAGCCCTACGACCTTGAAGAATTACCTTCTAGATAACGGCAGCTTAATAGCTGCGCGCGGCCGCCTCTAAACTTACCTACCTAGGTTAACCCCAAACGTGAAGATGTCTTGAAGCCAACCATGTATAATTAGCAAGACATAGGTTAACGGGGTGTAGAGCGGCTTGATTAAGGGATGCATAACACAGCTCAGCTCAGGTCAAGGAGTTGATATCGAATCCTTAGAAATCCAGGTTGATGGAGAAGCGAACTAACCTAACCCACAGAGAGATGGACGGGCGTCAAGATCTGTGATTGGTCAAAAAGGACTTAACGGGGATAAGGATGTAGAAAAATGGCAATGCATAGCAAAGCAAATGCGCGCGCGCTGGCCCCACCCCCGCCCAAGTCGGCGGTAAGCTGTCTCATTGGCTAGATACCCTCCGCGACCAGTATCCATTCGAGACTGGCTTCGACGACGTGTTGGTCATGCAAACCTTGTGTCAATAAGCCTTCTACGCGGCCGCCCGAGTTATTCTAAGTTGACTCCTCGATTTGTCTTCTATGGGAAACCTATCATCTGGAACCTGTAGGTAGGACAGTAAGGTAGCTACTTCACTGACTTCTCACCTCCCTAAACCTTCCTATGCATCCCTTTCTTCCCGCAACACTCTTTTATTCTCGTACCTTTGTCTTAACCCCCTTCATCTCAGCCCTTGGCAACAGAGATCTCCCATAGCCTCTAGCTTCAATATCTCCTTCTCTACAGGGATCTATCTATCTGTATGATGATGATTGATCGGGTTAGGTGTCCTATCAGGTCAGGTCAGGTTTACAGGTCTGGTCTGATCAGATGACATTGGCCAAGAGCTCGAGGGCCTTCTGCTGTTCCTCGGCGGCCGCCTCTCTCGCGGCTTGGGCCCTGCGCTCGGCGGCGCACGCGATTCTCAGGCGCGCGTCGGCTTCGTCTTTCATGCGGATGCATTTCTCCTGTCTGTCGAGCGCTATCCTGTTTTCCACACAGCGAGAGAGAGAGGTTAGTACAAGGCGTAAGTAACTGTAATGCTCTCAGAGCACCCCCGCATGAAAAAGAAGGAAGGAAAGAGAGAAAAACAGAAAACGAAAAAAAAAACATACTTCTTCATCATCAGCGCATCACTCACCAACTGCATGCCGCTCGCCTTGATCGTGGCCGCCTCGGCCTGGAGCTTGAGGGCCTCCTCCTTCATCTGCTCGACCGCGCGCTTCTGCTTGAGCACGTACTCGTAGAACTCCTTGACGCGGCCGCGGTACGCGTCCACGTCGGCCTTTTCCTTGATCACGTCCGGCGGCAAGGCGCCCGTCTCCTTCTCCTCGACCTGCTTCTGCTGCTGCGCCGCCTGCTCGGCCAGCTGGCGCAGGATCAGCTCTTGCTTCCCTTTACTCAGCGCCTCGAAGCCGCCGGTGCCGAAGATGGGTCGACGCTTTGGCTTGGAGGGGTCCGGCTTCTGCTCCTCCTGCTCCGGCCGTCGCTGTTTCTTCGGAGGGTGGGGGTGAGCAGGAAGCTGTGGCGCCTTGGGAGTAGTCGTGGGCGAAGCAGTACCGTTTGTAGATTGACTCGCCGGGCGCAAGGGCGGGAAGGTCTGCGCCGGCTGCCGCTGCTGCTGCTGCTGTCCGGTCTGGAGAACTGATCCACCGCCCTGTTGCTGGGGCTGGGCCTGGAACAGGAACGGGTTGGGCGTCTGCGGCCATGCCAGTGTCATCTGCCCGCCCTGGCTGCTGGTGTTCTGGTTCTGATTCTGATTTAGATTCGGGTTCGGGTTCTGGCCCTGACCCTGGTTCTGAGCGTGCAGCGACATGCTGGAGCATGCAGCCGTAACGGTCTCGATATCGACGCTGCGAGGCGATGCGTTGGAATCCATCCTGCTGGGGTACAACTGGTTACTGTCGTCTCGGATCTTGTTGTTCTGGCTGAAATAGTGACTTTAGCTGCAGGTGTAGCTGTAGGTGTAGGTGTAACTAACCTTGAACTAGGTACCCAACCTATGTAGTTATCAAAACTACCTAGATTGAGGAGGTGGGTTGTCCAACTAAATATTGTTTGGTAACGGGTTTCGGTTTTCCCAATTGTATGATGTTGGTGTGTTGGAAAGTTCTGATTCGGATACTGATTGTGTCGAGTGGAGTGAATGAAGGTTCAGTGCAGGCAATGGTAAGTGGTAAGTGGCAAGCGCACAATGAACAACCATGTTATGGAGTTCGTCGGACAGCAATGGACTTCCTACAACAAACAATGGAAGTCCTGGTATTAGCACGTTATGGTCATCAACCGTATCCGAATAGCGCTTATTTGGTTGCTTGGGCATCATTTCGGGTCACTGTACATGCAAAAGAAGACGACAAACTTTGAGCTACCGAGCTACCCGCCTGCATTCTCTTGTCATTGTCTGATTGATCTCCAACACAACCCTCATTACCTCTCCGTATTCGAAAATTCAGGTGTTGACCTCGGGGAATGTCTCTTCCAATCCCATCCCAGCTTGGCTGTAAGCGGCGGTATAACCATGTGTAAAAACCACGTTGTTCATCGTTTGTGGCCGTGAAACACCTAGGGTGAACCTTCTCCTAAGACAATGCGAGCTCTTGCTCCGTATGGGTCAGTCGGTCATTTGCTCCATGAAGAAGTACACCTTAACTTCATGCCCGTATCTCGAAAAGTCTAAATCTCGGAAGGCATGGACCGCCATGCTTATTTACGCGTCGAGACGGAATTCCCAGCTCGGTTGGTTGGTTTGTAGGCCGGTAACAGAACTGGTAGGGATCCGAGTCTCGGTTCAACATCAGGAGCGTCATCGAATGTCGATAACGCTTCCTTATTCACAAGCTATGCGTCAAGGTCGGCTCGCATGATAAACAAATGAAGTATAGTTTGCTTGCTACCAAATTCCATTATAACAGTCTTAGAATTGATCTATCATCATAAGTCAGCACTCGATCTCAAAGTAAATGCCGGCTGGAATGGAGTCGGGCCCCCCGAATTATTCAACCAAGCAGCGAGGATAATGGCTTTTAAAACTCACCTAGAGTCATGCTCATGCTCACGTCTGTGTTCTGAACCATCCTTGAGAACTCTATGAAGCTGATCTTGCCATCGCCATCCAGGTCGGCCTCCATGATGGTCTTGTCCACGATCTGCTGGAGCTGATTGTCCTTGAGGTTGTTTCCAACCATCATCTTGAGGACGATGAACAGTTCGCCGTTGCTGATGTAGCCGTCCCGGTCGATGTCGTATACCTTGAAGGCAAACTGCAGCTTTTGCTCCTTGTCACCCTTGCTGCTGAAAGCGCTCAGGCCCGAGACGAACTCCTGAAAGTCCACGTCACCACCACCGTCTTCATCAAAGATCGCTATCAGCCTAGTGACAGAGCACATATGTTAGTTATGTCGGTTCGTTGCTTAACATGCGACTATGGTAATCGGACGCTCGGCGCGTTGGGGGCAGGATTGCTTTGGGGCAAGGCAGGTTGTTCGAAGGTAGAGTGATGGGGAGCTACCTTGTCGCAAGCGGATTCGAGGATATTTGTGGCAAACTTAAGAACTCGTCTCGTTCGATGGTACCGCTTTGGTCCTAGAAGGTGCAAGGTACGGCGTTAGCACAGTTGCCGTGTCGCGACGGCGGGGTAAATAGCGAACAGGCATGGAAGGCAGGGTGTCGTACTTTGTCAAGTTTCATGAACCTCTTCCTTAGCCGCTCGACTTCATCACGGTCGACTGTTCCGCAAACATCAGCCATGCCTGTACAATATCCGGGCAAACTAGACTCACAGTTGGACCCCTCGACAATCTTGTCCAGGACCATGCTAGTGTTATTCCCCATGTTCGCTTTTTTATGCCCCTTAGGAGGCCGTGGGCGAATGTAAAGGATGTTTTATGTTGAAGGAAGGATATCTGAGGTATTCGGGTCGATACGGAGCGAAAATATCGTGTAAACAACTCCTTTTATGCACAGAGGTTAAGGTTGGCTCGCAAACAGATCAGACGTTGTTGAAGGATAAGGCTGAATGGACCCTGAAGGGAAAGCTGTGGTGGTTTTGTTTTACATAAGGATGGTGGGGTTGGGTTTGGTCAAGACTCACTAACCCAGGCTAGTCACCGGTACCATCTCCCGCTAACTTGGATTGGGGGCCAGCCTAGTCTACATGTGAGATTCTCGGCAGCCAACGCCTCAAACCACCACACCTTCTTAACCTATCTAGTTTGGTTTTCTTGGGCTGAACTTGCTGGTCGGGTTTCAAGGCCACTCTTGCACATCAGGATCTTGTTATTTTCATACTGCGATCAACTCGAAACAGTCTCGTTTCCCCTAGCATTAGTGTGGCTAAGCGCAGGTGTTAGCTTCTCGGTATCCTCTGTTTGTTTGTTTTATGCGGTCAAGACCTTGGGAATACAGCAGGACCTACATACGGCAGTTACACTATGTGCCGTTACCCAAGTTTCACGAGTCCCAATCCCAAGGTTGGCTGGTGAAGCTACTGCCTAACCTAGATGGATGCCAAGAATGTGCCGAAGGGAAGAGCCGCTTGCCCGTGACCCGTGCTGTAAATATATTGGTTTGTACTACACAGTCGGTACCTACACTTTCTATGTCTTGTCTTGTCCATTATCTCAAGCAAGCCTTACAGCTTCCCGCCAAGTCCATACGAACTTTGTGCTCGTCTCGGGATGATCAGGCTAAGGTTAAGCAGGAAGGCGGTGCATCTTTTTTACCAGACATGTTCGACCAGAATCTTAGGCAGATTGGATACCGGAGGAACTTATGAGGAAAGAGTACATCTCCTTGTTTCTAGCTATGTGCAAAGTACTTCTAATAGACGAAGTTTCGACCCCTTTTACAAGTACAACTTTGGGAATCACGAGCTCATCATGATCAATGATCAGACTAGCATGACTGCCGAAAATAGATACCCCACTCTATCCATTCCTACTAAAAACCCCACGTTCCACTCTATCGGGTCCCTGTCTTTCTCGTCCTAATCTGTGATGGCCTATGCTGTAGGCCAGATTGTTTATATTATCTCGGCTTGCTTGTATCCATAGAGTTGATAGCGGAAGTTAGACTAGAATACTAACATATCCCGTAAGGGTTTTATGTCAAGAAACCTTGATTATGTTGGCCTAGGTTAGGAGCTTGCTCCATTTCCAGCTAGGCTATCCTTCTTTCTGTTCAAGTATCCAGTACGAATTTGAAAACTACGGTTGTTACAAGTTCCCAAGTATCTAAGTTGGAGTGTAAACATTTCGGCAGTGAGACACATATTAAGTAATAGAAACAGAGCTACGTGCTTGCCCGTACTTTTCGCTAACACCTGCTTCATTCACTCGCTGCCTCGGTATCTTGCCCGAGCCCGAGACATCGAAAGGCCTGCCATGTTGTCGCCCCAAGACCACCAAAGTCATAGTGACCAACCGGGACACGGATCATATAAGCATAACTTACACACGTGCTTACGTGGCTCACAGATAAGCTCATCAACCTCACGGTTTTGATTCAAAGCCTATAGAATATCAGGTAATAGTTCAATATGAAGAGAATGCATCCTAATAGGTATTGTTTCTCCCTCTTTATGCCATCCACTTCCAGGCATATGTAAACACAGGAAGGAACAAGATACCTACGGTATATTTCAGCCTGTTAAACTTACATGTACTTCCTTGCCAGCTATTAAGGAATGATTGAACAATAAAAGGTTTAACCATGAAAAGCTACAAAGAATAAGCTTGCATAAACCAGCATCTTGGGCATTACCAGAGTGTCTGCCTACATAGTACAAGGCGCGCATACTAAGTACATATGGCAGAAGAAAGTGGAAAGAAAGAGTCAGTAATTTTGATCAATAGGGAAAGCGTTATCAACATGGAGAAGGCACAGGCAGGCTCAAAGGTACCTAATCAAATGAGAGCAGACATTCCTAGGCTGCATTGATAGATAAAGTATCTGTGTTTGGGCGCTCGTCACCCTCCAAACTCCATCCCTTCTAACTACAATGGGAGATTGGTTGCCTGATAATCAGAGCATCAATGGGCAGAAATGTGTATCCTGGCCAATGAGGTGTTCGCGGGGGAGTGCCCCACCGCGCTCACCGTTCGATAAACCGGGCTTTGGCAGGGGCCCCTACTGGATGATTGGTTGATTCTATGAGATGCTCTCCACTCCCATCCCCTTTTGCTGTGAAAGACACCGTGCATGATGACAGTATGGGCTCATTATTCCCACGTCTTCATTCCGATTCTTGCCTTTTGTTGTTTTGTTGTGGTCGGGTAACTGCCCGGGCGCGCCCCTGTTGGTTTGTGTTTTTTGCCTGTGCCGCCACTACCACTTGTCCACTGGCCCAAACCCACTGACCTGCCACTGCCTATTGCCTATGCTACAGCACAACCACCCCCTAAAGTCTGCATGCACCACCCAAACAAGGGAGCCCCTCCAAGCAAAAGTTGGCGAAAATTTGCGCCCCAAACCATATCCAACGACAAGCCATCAGCTCGCAGAACTTTGGCCATCAAAAAAACCATCAATACGGCCATTTCTCAATTAAAAAACACTGTCTTTCATCGTCGCATGACTTGATTTATCCATAACCCGATTTTTTCGGGAGTTTTCCCTCCTGTGCTGCCCTTTTTGCCACATCTGCCCCTCCGCTTCTCCGCCCACCATGAGCACCAGGAAAGTGCGATATAAGAAACTCAATGTCAAAACACCACTCCCTGTCCTCAAGGAGCACCAAATAGACCCCAACGAATACGAGTCTCTCACAACTGAATCTCAGATCGCTACTGGCGTCGACCAAGGTGAAGAAAATGTAAGTATTCCCCATGTTGATTGATTCCATGTAATGTCACGTGATCAGTCACGTGAGTGGATCCGTGGAGTTCGGGCAAATGTTATCAAACAGAGCCATCTGTCCACCACTACACAGCAGCAAGCATGTACCTTACCTATTTTGTGACTAATATGATCCCTGGCGATAGGAATACCATCTTCAAGCCGCCCTGAGGGGGGCAGGCGTCAGCGTGGACAATGAGATCCCCGTTCCGCCGCCTCAGAAGAGCGTCGAGGCCGATTATGACGAGTTATATCCGACGCCATACGTAGAGCCCCGTAATTATATCAAGTTCTCAGACACTGTCGAAGAAACCCTGAAAGGGAGTCTCTATGATATGACGACTGAGGACGACGAGTTCCTCAAAGGTTACAACTCGAAGAAATCTGCTAGTGCTCAGCTTTCCGAGGATGATTTCGAGCGTATCATGGAAGTCTTTGAGACCACTGCCGCTGAGAGCACGCCGTTTGCTGACGTGGATAATACCTACGTACCTTACGAGCTCATGTCTCAGGCGATAACTCACCATATTCGCGAAAAGAACATCCAAGCACATTCCAAGGCGTTGTACGAGTACTGGAAAAGTCGCCGCCAAGCTACGGGCAACAAGCCCCTTCATCCCACTCTCAAGTTCGAGACGCACCAGGAGCATGATGACATGGATCCTTATGTGTGCTTTAGACGTCGCGAGTTTCGGCAGACACGAAAGACCAGAGCGAGGGACGTGCAAAGCGCCGATAAGCTGAAGAAGCTTCGAAGAGAGCTAGAAGATGCCCGTCAGCTCGTGGTCTTCGCCCACCGACGAGAACTCATGAAGCGAGAGTTGCTCAAGACGGACAGGTTGGTGTTCGAGCAGCGTGCCAAACTCAAAGAGACCAAGATCAAGCTCAACATCAAGACTGATGATGATGATCTGGTAAATATTAAACCACAGAAGCGGTCGAAGACGGAGGCTCAACCACCCCCTCGGCCAGCTCCCCACAGTCAGCTGCGTCTTGCGGTCCGTCCTGATGGGGCTCGGTCGATGGAACCTGTGGAACTCACGCAGCTGCAAGACAAGCTAGCCGAGAGGGAGCTTGAGCTTCTCAGGAATATTGAGGGCAAGGTACAGGACCACCGCAGGTGGAACACCAATTTCGTTGACTTGACTGCTGAGCCTCTGCCGCCCGTCCGGGAGGTGCAGGAGCAGAATTTCAGACCGGCCAAGACAGCGTATTTGATGACACCGCCAGCATCCACGTCAGACTCTATGGATGTTGACGAGCCACCCCCGGCACCTGAGAAATCGACTGTGCCGTACACCTTCAAAGCCTCGCCGCTGGATGACTCTGATGAAGAACAGATGCCGTCGTTCCGTCGCCGGGTGGGTCGCTTGGGTCGCTTGTTTATCGATCGCCGCCCACCCAAGCGCAAGACTGGGTTGAGTAGTCCTCCCCGGGAACCATCTTTATGGCAAAGCGACCGGTGGAAGTATGATGATGATGACGATGAGGACGAACCACCGGTCTATAAGATTGACACAAATAGCCTTAGGCAGATGAAGTTCCGATCGACCATCCCACCACCTGCTGGATTTTTGAGAAGACCGGGACTGGACATAGCACAGCTGCAGGCTGCAAGTCGAGCGGTCTTGCCACAATCGCAGGTGTTGATGCAGGCGGCTCAGGCAAAGGCCCAAGCTCAAGCGCAGGCGTTGGTGCTGGGAAATCAGAGCCAAGCTCCTCAGCTTATTGCCCCGCATTCTTCACCTGGGCCAGCAGTGCAATCTGCCCAACCTCAGGCCTAATTACCTTTCGGCACTTCAGCCTGGGTTGGGGAAGACAATGTCTTCATCTTGTCATGGGACAAGGATTTGCTGCTCAACCTGCAGATGCCCCGCCAGATCGAAATTTCCTTTTGATACCCCATTCCTTGCGGTCGGGTGGGGCGAAGTGCAGTGTTGTGCGAGAAAGCAACAACTGACTGTACATACACACCTCTTTGTTTGAGTTTTTATGCATGGCGTACGTGGTGGGCGATGAAGGCGCTGGTATGGACCAGTCATGCTGTAATTATAAGACAGCTCCTTTCGGGGAAGCTGTGTCCATAAATGTCTGGAGTTGGCAGAAAGGCACAACAGCAGCTTTTAGCGGGGGATGCCTCCGGGCCATGTATGAATAGGAAATAAAATATTCCCCATTATCGTGGTCTTCCCTGACAAGTGACGTGGCATTGCAGATGCTGTCGGAGTTCTACGGTAGAATAGATGGATGTGGTTGAGTTTGCAGCATTTTCGGTTGCCATCCCTGCTCGATGTGGGCGCTCATAACGGGATACCGGAATGCGCACAAGTCGGCGACAGCACCAATAAGGATGGCGGGCTTCTTCTTGAGCGCGTTGGGTATAGTGTCTTCGAGTCCTGTGCATAAAGAATTATGTTAACATTGCTCTGACAAAGGCGAGGTCTGAGAGACATTAACCGAAGAAAGTGATGTCAAAATTTGTAGACCAAAAGAGCACCAGACAGTGCTTTTTCCAAGCTTGAGTCTTGGGAGGGCGCAAATCCTTGATCAAGAATTCTCGAGGAGAAGATAATATGTAGCCCGTGTGGTGTGTCAGAAAAGTCGTGTCTCTCTTTTGTATGCTCAGGAAGAAGAGGAATGGCTGGGTATCTTCCGACCAGAATCGAAGGAAGTTTGTCACGAACGAGGGAGGAGAGAAGTCGGCAATGGAACCCCTGAGCAGCGAAGAACTATCAACAGATGTAGAAGAGGAGAGTGGATAGGCATGGGCAATGCTACCGACAGTGTGTTGTCAGAGGACGAAGAGGAGTCACTCAGACAGACAATGGCTGTCCAAAGCCCGGGCAGGTCGGTTCAGGTCCAATGGAACAGAGCAGACCGCACGAAGTGAATATCTGCCCGGAACCTGATAATTGATCGAAGAAATAAAGAGAGAAGGCCGTTCTCTCCCCAAGAGAAGAAATAGCAAGAGGAAGCTTTGTGCAAAGGGCGATAATAGACACAGAGGGAAAATGGGGCCGACGCACAAGAAGTGGCAGGTTTTCGGTTTCTTTGCTAAAGGTTGTTTCGGGGCGGTTGGTAGCGTTCCCGATACGTTAAGGTCCAAGTCGAGCGAGAAGGTGAATAATAGCGGTTCGGCCAAGTTGTGGGACCTGCCCGACTAAGCACGCTAGAAGGGGTATTGCTTCGACCCTTGAAAAAAAATCAACCCCACTCCAACCACCTTACTTACTGTATGTATACTTCCCATACTTAGTAATAGGCAAACGTTCTTGTCGACCAAACACGCCTGAACAGAAAGGACGTAAACTTTGTCGATGGAAGCCTGTGGCCCAAATGGTAGCTGATGAATGTGATCCTCATTGATACCCCTTCAGTGCTGTGAGACTGAGTTTCTGGCAGAATCTTGTCAAGGTAGGGGGATGAATCAGTATGTCGTCTCATGTCCTAAGGTTACCTAAAGCATACTGGGGCGCTCAATGTAGGTATCCCCTTGGAATTGCAACAATGTGTGGTTATAGGCTCTAGCACTTTACAGACTCGAAATGTATCCAAGATTGGGGGGTTTGTACTGCTATAGACTTGAGTTAGTCAAGTCAATGTTTGTTGCAGACATCTCTCTTGTCCTCTCGGCTCTTCGGATGCAAGCAAAGTGGTTCTTGCATGTCGGTACATGTCCAATTCAGGGTTCAGCCTCAAATTGCCTATATTCTGAATTGCATATCAAGTCAAGCCAGATCTGTCTAACATCGCTTGCGTCAAGGCCAAAAGAACAACCAATTGATTCAGAGTAAAACCAAATTGTATAGAGACAAGGATATGGGGGGAAAATAGCGAGATGAAAATCTTTAAACCACTATACTTAACGTCTCTCTAAAGTAAGGTATTAGAGAGTCCTACTGTGTCAAGAGCTTCCACTTTACTGTTTACTTATAGTAATATCGGTTACTTCAATTTCGCAACCTGCCAAGGACCGACAAGGGTGTCTGTGCCCCACCCCCACCATGAACTTTAACTTCAACAACCGTTATCATGAACTGCCCCTCCATCCCAACAAACTGGGAGTTGATCGCAAGTCAATCTGTCTCTAGAAAACAATTCGACACAAGTACCGATAGTTGCGCAAGCATAGAGATTCTGACAGACATATCCGCGCAATTATCGGGCCCAGAGACAGCTCACCTCACCTCATCGCACGCCGCATCTTCCCCTCCCCTGTTCCTCCGGCCTACCATAACCCGCCTACATATACACCGACCAGCATGACGATACAAACGCCCCAAATCCCCAAAGGGGCCCTCCTAGCCCTCGGGTGCGAGGGGAGCGCCAACAAGCTGGGCATCGGCATAATAGCACACGACCCCTCTACAGGGAAAGCGACGGTATTAGCCAACGTGCGACACACCTTCAACGCGCCGCCGGGCGCCGGGTTCCTGCCCAAGGACACCGCCAAGCACCACCGCTCCTTTTTCGTCCAGATCGCCAGGTCCGCCCTGCGCGCCGCCGGCGTCTCGCCCGCGCAGCTGGACTGCGTATGCTACACCAAGGGCCCCGGCATGGGCGCCCCGCTGCAGAGCGTCGCCATCGCCGCGCGCACCCTCGCCCTGCTCTGGGGCAAGCCCCTCATCGGCGTGAACCACTGCGTCGGCCACATCGAGATGGGGCGGGAGATCACGGGCGCCGACAACCCCGTCGTGCTGTACGTCTCGGGCGGCAACACGCAGGTGATCGCGTACGCGGAGCAGCGCTACCGCATCTTCGGCGAGACGCTCGACATCGCCGTCGGCAACTGCCTTGACCGGTTCGCGCGCACGCTCCAGATCAGCAACGACCCTGCTCCCGGCCACAACATCGAGCAGCTCGCGAAGCAGGCCTCGGGCAAGATCCTCCTGGACCTCCCCTACGCCGTCAAGGGCATGGACTGCAGCTTCAGCGGGATCCTCGCGCAGGCGGACCTGCTGGCGGCGCAGATGCGCGAGCAGGACGCCCGCGAGGCGCGCGGCGAGGACCCCCTCCTCCTCCCTTCGGACGACGGGATCCGGATCACGCCCGCCGAGCTGTGCTACAGCCTGCAGGAGACCGTCTTCGCCATGCTCGTCGAGATCACCGAGCGCGCCATGGCCCACGTCGGCAGCGCCCAGGTCCTCATCGTCGGCGGCGTCGGCTGCAACGAGCGCCTGCAGGCCATGATGGGCTCCATGGCCGCCGAGCGCGGCGGCTCCGTCTACGCCACCGACGAGCGCTTCTGCATCGACAACGGCATCATGATCGCCCACGCCGGCCTCCTCGCCTACAAGACCGGCTTCCGGACCCCGGTCGAGGAGAGCACCTGCACCCAGCGCTTCCGCACCGACGAGGTCTTTGTCAAGTGGCGCGACTAAGAAAAGGAAAGCCCAGAGAGCACACGATTATGTCTCTCTCGTAACCTAGTTTTATTAGGTGGGTATTACGCGAAAACCCGCCTCGTATACCGCAGGTACACCAAATACATATAAATGGCCAGATAAAATCAATCTGCCACCTCCGCTATCCTTGTTCCCCTGAAAAATGGAGGCACACTCCCGGAAGCCCTCCTCAACTGCATCAGAGCCGTCGGAGAACGGACAAGAACACAAAAGCCACATATAGGGTCTTTAACTAACCCGGCCAACTCCGAGACATTTCTTTACTGCGAAACAGATGCAGTACTCCCAAAATCCGGAGAACCTGGTCTACGAGCGCCGAGCGGCCAATAGAAACACAACATCGGAATCGGCAGCACGCACGCACTTGGGAGATGAAAACCTCCGGGAACCTAGGTAGTGGCCTAGAAATGCACCCACCGTACCTCATCGGATACTCGCGCTCGCCCACCCACTCAGACGCTCTCTCTTGACTTGATATCCACTTTAGCATAGATGGCGTTATCGAGGGCTTATACCTACTTTTGTTGCTTTATAGTCTCAAACGACCCTTTTGGAGGGGAAAGATAATATGCGTTGCGGAAAAAACGATAGTAAAGATGATAGCGACCTCTTCCGATGAGGATCAAGCTGCCCGGTCAGGGGCTTCTCGGAAACGTTGGGGAACTCCGTCGGGGCATTCGATACAACCAATTTATGCCACATAGGAGAACATGGCATGATGATCCGCATATCCAAACATGCAGCAGTCAGGCAGTCACTCCACCCGTTTCGGTTTTCTATTGATCTAGGTCAGTTCACTCAAACCAAGCGGAGAATCAAAATGCCCGCTCGCCGTGCAATTTCTAACCCCTGATCCCAATAACAACCCCGTGTTCCGAATCATGTCGTGACGACCATCGTCTATCTTATTGCCCGCGCTCCCAATTTATAGCAAAAGAGGTTTCCCAAAACATTTCAACCCGGTTCTTCCCTGCCACCCAGCTCGTCTTATTTTATCCTACATCAGTCAAGGAGCGGCCCCCTTCCTAGTTGATTTGCATCTTTCCAAACCAGTCGGGAGGACCTGCCTCGAAATCACTCGTAGAACTGTACAAATGAAACCATCTGCGCTGAGTGCTCCATAGGTGGTTACGAAACGCAAATCGATGCCGATCCTGCCATGGGTATTTCGCATAGCTGGCACGAAGGCTCTCAGTTCTTCGAGGGTTTATATATAACCGTTGTCACGTACTGATGCCGTTAGGCCCATAATGCTATAAATCATGGGACAAGAAGCAGTACTTACCTTGTCCTTATATCGTGTTGTAGCTGATAAGGCCAACACGTTGTTCCGGATACTACAGGTAGCCAAGTGATTTAAGACTGTGTGGTTTGGCATATTTAGGACGCTGTTGTCGTCTTTGATCAGGCTGGTGTTATTCAGCACTGGTTTGGAGAGGAAACTGGGAAGAGCTGGGGGCGGCGGTAGTCTTTCGAGCGCAGCTGTTGATGCCCTATACGCGAAGGACTCTTCTGGCTGATCGAAGTCTTCGAGATACTGAGGAAGCTTTCCAGAGAACTTCTCGGCCGGAACGATAGACCGCGTCTTGGCCCCTTCATCTCCCTCGAGCGCGATGGTCGAAGGTTGTCTTGAGGGCAAATTCTGAGCGTCCACCAGTCTGGGAGCGCTGGATTCTATATTTAATTCCCGCACGGAGCGGGACGACGCGGAATCATCGCTATGCCCGCTTACTTCGATATAGTTGACCAGATTATTGCCGAAATCTACGGTAGTGGGCAAGTCTGGTGACGTTTGCATAGTTCCATCGACAAGAAACTTGATATGATGAGTTCCTGGGAAGACTCGAATTGTCGTCTCTAAGACATTCTCCTCTCCCTTGCTGTATGTAAGCGGTGGGTTGGTCAGCCACCGTTTCCAATGAGTTACGCCCTACCTAGCCTTCCATAAGCGCTAATGGGGACGCCTTAGACCGGCATCGTTTCCAAAACATGGGCCTACTTACGCTGGCGACAAACGTTGTTTCCGACTCCATTGAAACGGGGTTCCAGTAACGTAGACCTTATGGCCGCCGTGCGTCCACGTTATTCGCGTGGGGACTGTCGGGCGGGTTTTATCCACAATCAACTCCTCCGTGTCATCATCCTCCGTCACAACGCTTAGATTCGAATTACGGCTGGGTAGCCCGGTCGTGTCGTCGAGAGGCGCAATGTCCACACCGGTGTCGTCCGTGTTCTCGGGCGAGAATATAGGCGAGCCAGGCGTATGGATCTCCTCCTCTATAGGGAGGGGCATTCGTGGGGGGCGGGGCATAGGGTACGCCATGTCTTGCACACTGCTGGAGGTGGTGCCGGTCGGTAGGCCTTCGTCTAGCTGGGAGTCCTGCGCAAAGTCGCCGGTTTCGGGATAATAGTGAGGAACTGCTACAGGTTTAGAGGATTCTTCATACTTGGCCTCGGCCGTAGGAATGCCCCGTGCGAGAGCAGCGGTCCTCTCAGAGTGCGTAGAAGCGGGCGAGGCGGACGGGTTCAGAATGGACAACGGCCTCGACTGCGAGTTCCGGTTTGAGATGGTGGATCCTTGGGCCTGAACTCCCGAGGCCTCGAGGGAGGCTGGTGATCGGATATGGTGCGGTTGCGGTTGATGTATCGAGACAAGGTTCTTCGAGTCCTTATAGTCCTTTTTGGAGACGCGTGGAGAGTCTGCACTGGAAGACGCCGGGGGCGTTGGGGTAGCTTGCTTGGACGTAGAGGACGGGTTGTTCCCCATGGCTATCTAGGGTGGGCGTGGGGGGGAGAAGAGATGGAAGGCCGCGCGAGGCGTGACTAGCAAAGCGGTAAAACACAGTAGCACGCGGAGTATGGGCCCGGGTAGGACGGTAGGACTGTATGGCGACAGGAGAGCGGCAGGGAAGATGCGGCAGCTACTAATTAGTCAATTGGTCCCGTGGACAGATGGATAGGTACATCGTGTGGTAAAGAGCAGGTTACTGTGGCAGGAAGTGAGTCAGGAAAGAGGCTTGGATTGGGAAAATGGCCAAGCATCGGACAACTGGGAGGAAGATGTGCGACGTGGAGGTCAGGATCATCGCATGATGTTTAGGTCATGAGACCCTTTTCCCAGCCCGGCCAGCTATCTGTACCAATAAGTGCTGGGGATCTTAGATAATGAAATGAGATACCTGTAGGTTGTACGTTAGGAAGAGCCCGCCAGACCTCTCTCCTGTTCCCACTCCGATTTGAATGGAGGTAGGTAACCTTAGGTACTTTGAGTGCCAGGTTGCAGGTGGGGCTCTCCCGTTATTCGAAGCAATTACAGGCGCAGTACAGCAGTATGCCGCGTGCATTTGTTGATTAGTTCGTACGGAGTACCTCCCCTAAATTCCTCTGGCTGGGTATGTATTGGGCACGGACAAAAAGAAAAGCTCAACACAGACAGCAAGAGTAATACCACTCGAACAGTTTCAGATTAATATAGAGATCTTCTTAATATATTTCAAATCCCTTACTTCCGCTAATCCTTGGTGTCAGCTTGCATATCTGAGTAAAGGTACGGCAATATTGTTTGCTGTAAGGACAAGGCATGTAGGTACATTAGGTAGGATTCCCGTCAACATGTGTATGTATCCCTCAAGTTTACCCCGCCGGAACGGATAAACAGTTAGGTCCCGTTGTACCTATGATCTCCCACGGTACACTTTCATCGGGCCTTGGCTCTCTCGAAACAGTAAAGCTCAAGACGGGGAAAAGCATGGGGGGTTCCTGCAGAATCCAGATGACAAGAGCCAAGCCCATCATCTCACCTTCGTCATAGCTCTTGTATCGTGTATGTGTAATTACATACAACAACACCCACATCGTGACCCTACATGATATCTAAATGGATATTTACATTCCAACAACTCGAAACAAAACAAAACAAAACATATACGCAACTCGGATTGATCGAGAAATAAAGTAATCCTGCTTGTAAACCTTTCTTGTTGTATTACCTCCTTGTGTTACCTCTATCCTAGTTGCTCTCTCGCATGTTTCGGGCCTCGACATCGTTACAAAACAAACTGGACGGCGAGCTGGGAAATTAAGCAAGAACACATGCGGACAATTACGTAAAAAGAAAAAACAAGACAAGAGAGATAGAGGAGGGACAAGACAAAACACACACACAGACATACATACACCTAACCTGCAAAACATGGCCGGTTGGCTTGAGCCCGTCAAAGGAGCAGGCATCGTGGTCCTCTCGACGGTCCAGCTGCTCGCGAGCCTCCTATACACGCTCTCGACCCCGCTGCGATGGCCCGTCTACTACCTATTCAAGACCATCGCCTTCCTATTATCGCCGCTATGGGTAATTCTCAAGTTCGGGCTGGGAACCGCGTCCGTCTTCGTGGGCCTGATGGCGAAATTCAAGGTATGTTATGTGTGTGTGTGTGCACACGTAATGTGTACGACTTCTTGTCATCTTCCTTCCCATATCCTATGTTTCATTAACATCGTATTGCACAATATGTCTTGAGATTCTCTTAAAAAAGGCTTGAAATACTAACACCCCTTTTAGTACCTCTATACTTTCGTAAGCATCTCCCCGAGCCGGGGTCAAAACGGGCACTCTTGCTACGTGTCCCATGCAACCTATGTATTGCCCTTACTGACTAACACCCGTTAAACAAAAAAAAAAAGGTTGCCTGTGCTGCGATCATAGGGCTTTGCGCCGGTTTCCTGCTTCACAGCACGTCGAGCTTCTTCTTCGTCCTGCTGGGCTTGAACACGGCAGAGAGGCGGCAGAAGTTGGTAGATCAATACTACGAGGAGGGAGTCAAGAGATCTCGGCTTTCGCTGGGCAGTGGCTCGACTTCGACGTACGATGACACGCTGGAGTCACCGTCATTCTCTAGCGATAGCTGGAAGAAGAGTCTTGGTGGCAAGAGCTGGCCACGCTCTGGTAAACAAAGAGCCAGCGATAGCATAGACTTCAACGACGTGTATGGGAGACGGCGGAAGCTTGTGCGGACCGCCGAACTCCAGTCTAGGGGTGGACAAAGGATCGGCTTCATGGCTCCGACGATCCACGAAGAAAGTAGCGAAAGCGATAGCTTGTAAACATATCGGAGTTCGGAGGGACGTATATATATAATGGCGGATTATTCTTATTGCCTCCTACCTAGGAAATAATGTAGTTTATCCTATGTCCTCAAGGACAACCAGCTGCCCGACCGCGCTGTAGACACTTTGAAAGGGAATCTGAACGCCGTCCCAGAAGCAAAGCCACCATTTCGCACCTTTTTGCTTCTGAGCAACCCAAACCAGATGAAAGATTGCCTCACTGCCGAGGCATGATGCTGGCAAGAGAATTCGCCATTCATGTCAAGGGCGGGAAATAGGAATTTAGCCTGCGAGTAATCTCTAAGCCAATTAAGTGGCTTGGCCTATGGCCAGATAAACGAGCAGCGCAACCATCGCCAATATGAACTTGCTCACTGTGACACACAGGAGACCCAGGCTACGGGTCGCCTAGCGTTGATACAAATGTTATACAATGTCTATCATGCCGTCATCTCGTTCGTCAACGACTTCAACGGCCTTCCCGAAGAGCCGGCTGTCCCTCGCCGGTTGCCCCTCGCCCTAAGAGCTAGGAACGTAGCCATCAATTCCGCCGGCAAGTAGGGCAAGTAGGCGAGCGACGCACCTATCGTCGATATAAGTCTCGCTCACGGTCACGCACAGGCGACCGGCTACGGGTGCGACTCGCTCTGGCGCGGTCGTTATGGTCCCGGTCCCGACGATCCCAATCATGCCTTCTGTCATCTCGATCGTCACGTCTGCGGCGGTCATCCCGAAGAGGCCGGTCATCCCGAGGAGGCCGGTCATCCCGCGGAGGTCGATCATCCCGCCCGCCCCGATAGCTTGGGATGTAGGTATCGACATCCGGCCGGTTCCCACCACCGCGGTTTCTCGGGGCTCTATCTCGATCGCGGGAGGAGAATGAATCATGCGGGTCTTTGGCTGCATCCCATCCACTCGGGGGGTTTTCTGGCGGTGGCGGTCGAGGCGGTAGGCGGTGTTCGTGGCGCGGTTGCTCCCTTGCCCATGCCGGCCGTCGACCGCCATCGTCACCGTTGCGGTCTCGACCATGATGTCTGCCATTTGGCCTATTGCCGTATCCTTCACCGCTGCTAAAGGCCACGTTGGGACCGTCAAACGCCCCCCCGACCGTGCCTCCTTTTGGCGCGGGTGGGAGAGCTGCCTTTCGGTCATGGAACTTCCTACGATCCAATTCATGGCTCTCCTCAAAAATCGGTATATCCTCAGGTCGCGCTGGGTAGGGTGCGCTCTTGAAGTATGGATGCTCTAGCGCGTCCATGGCGTTGATGCGAGCTCGCCAATCGAGTGTCAACAGTTCCTTAAGCAGGGACACAGCCTGAGGGCCGTGATCGCGGAAGCGGGAGGATAGAGAACCAGGACGCGGCCGTGGACTCAGTCCCTCGGCGCCAGGTAACTGCCTCCATCCAGGCATGGACTGGTCGGTCGGTGTGCCGACGAGATCCCAAATCAACTCGAGTTGATGGGCATCGCTGTCTCCTGCTAAAATCGGCTTTCCAACCAACATTTCGCCAAAGACACAACTAAGGTCCGCCTATCAGCTTTCACCCAAATCAATGTGTCAACGTCAAGGGAGTAGAACTTACCCAACACCCCAGATGTCAATGGCAGTAGTATATCTTTTCAGATGCAGCAGCAGCTCGGGCGGGCGGTACCACCTCGTCACCACCAGGCTTGTGTACTCTCTTTTCCCTTCGCCACCACCATGGCCAGCCCTTGGAACAGGCCCATCGTAATGTCTCGCCAGACCGAAATCGGCAATCTGAAGTATACCCTTGTTATTGATAAGAAGGTTTGCCGCTTTCATATCGCGATGCAGAATCTTGTTTTCATGGAGGTACCGGAGACCTTCGAGGAGCTGTATTAGGTAGCACTTCGTCTGCGATATCGAGAATATCACGGAGGGGTTGTCGAGTAAGCCAGACAGATCATGGTCCATATAGGGGGTAGCCATGTAGATGATGGGGCGCTTCCTTTTGTCAACTGGATGGAGTTAGTGGTCGCCACGGGAAGGACTCTCCAGTGTGAGAGAATCACCTACTCATTTTGGAGTGATGCTCGACAGCCATGTCTTCCAGCTTCAGCACATTTTTATGTGATAGCAACTTGAGAAGCTTGATCTCCCGGAGCGCCGTAATGGGGAACTGGGAAGGAGGTCAGCTGCGATGCATAGAGCATGACAATACCATGTGGCACGAACCCCATCTTTCTCATTGTGCATGATAATCTTTTTCAAAGCGACCAGCTCGCCCGTTCTCCTGGATCTAGCCTTGTGCACCTCACTAGAAGTCCGGGTTAACGTGGAAGATGGAAGACGGAAGACGAAGACGTAGCATATCTCACCCAAAGGTTCCTTCGCCCAGCTTGCCTAGAAGCTCGTAGTCGGTTATCCGGGAACATCCCTTGAAGCTATCCCGTGGTCGTTGGTGCTTTTGGGCAAATGATCGAGGTGACAGCGTTCCATTGTCGCTGGCAGTTATGGTGGTTGCCATGACGATCGCTCTGGAACAGCAAAAGTGTGAAAGTGTGGCGAGATGGCCCTCTCAGCAGAGAATATTCAATCGGACAGGTCGTGTATCGGACGGCTTATTGAAAGTGAGGCTATAACCCATCGCAAGACGCAAGTCTGGAGGTGGTGCGCGATGGAGGCGGCGTTACGCGACTAAGTTGTCGATATCGGTACCGTGTCCATGGACGTATGATGGTAGAAATGCTGCGATATCTCGATACAACGGCTTAGCGAAGCGAAGGAAGTGGACGCGCTGCGAGAATTGAGACTTGATATGTGCTCAAAAATCTTGTTGAAAATAGCAGAGTTGGTCGATGTAGTTGAAGAAGTGCAGGTTGCTCAGGTTGTAGTAGGTACCTAAAGTATGGACTTCTGCTCTCATTGCAGAACAAACCCATGAGGAGTACTTACATTTTTAGTGGTGCACTAGTGATAGTGTGGGGAGATACATGTAAGCTACACTTGCACTGGCCCTGCAACACTGTACATCCATAACTGTAGACTACATGTAGGTACATACAGCACACTGCTGCTGGAAGGATTGTGTTTTTGTTTGTTTTGTTAATGGAACCAATCTGCATGGAGCTACTGCAGCCAGGACTGGGGTCAGAAGGCCTGGGAACGTTACGAACCTAGGTTACGGCGTCACTGCCCCTACACTTGCTGTGACAGGCTGACAGCAGTGACATGCATGATGAACAAGTACACATGTATTCTGGACCCACTCGGTAAAATACCGGCTTCTCATGACAACCTCACCTCCAAGCTTCCCATGCAACGGCAATGCAAGGTCGTCAACTCGGAGACAACGCAACCTAAGCCTTTCGAGCCAGCGCGACTGCTCAGTAACACCCTGCGACTCCCAGAACAGATTGCTCAGTCCGTTGCCCATATTGGCGCCAATCTTTGTCGAACAGAACTAACTCGCGCATAGCTCATCACGATGGCGGGTCCTGCTAGGTTCCCTGGAATCTACAAGTACACTGGCCAAGCGCTAGGTGCCAGCATGTGGTTCTTTGTATGTTCTCCTACCTACAAGGTCTCTTGCTTGTAAAGCTAATCATATGAACGCAGTTGATGTACCGCGCGCGGAAAGATGGTACTTAAGAACCCCTTTGTCACGAGACGGACGAGCGATTACTGACACATGAGCCAGGCCCTGTCCTCATGGGCTGGAGGCATCCGTGGGACCATTAAACTCGGCACGACTGTTTCCCATATTCCCATCCCCATTGTCCAAATTTGTCCGAAAATACAACGGACCTTCAAGGTGTTCCGAAAGCGCGAGGCGGCTCCTACTGCTCAGGGGCATGGACAACCTTAAGAAGAATTGCGCATCAACAAGTTAGGAGGGGACAACGACCGCAATACTGCGCCGCATAACACGATCCAATACAACTGCGTTACTACCCAGGCCGTCATGATAATGAGATAGTTGGTCATCACGCCGCCCTTGTAGAGTATTATTCGAAGAAGCCAAGGCAATCTATTTCCTCTGTTATATCCAGCCTAGCGAGCCCCGGTCATATGGAGTCCATGTGGTTTTTTTTTCCCTGAGTGGCTGGAGCAACCAAAGATGCTGTCACTGGAAACAATGCGAGCCACTCCTTCTGCAGTATTTTCAAGAGTAAGACTTCTCCTGAGCTTCGGCTACACACGACCAACCACATTCCTCGTATTGGACTATGGCAAGCAGTCGGTTTACGAGGAACAGAAAAATTCGGGGTATCCAGTCCAATCCCGCTCATGGGAGCAGGTTCACTCTGATGTGACTGTATATCGGAGCTCAGTTTTCTACCTTTAGGCTTACTGTTGCTATTACAAGCGGTGCCTTCGGGATCTACTAAGGCCTTGGGTTCCATCCATTAATTAACTGTAACAAGGATACATTCATGAGACCAAACAGCGAAGTATTAACGTTTACAGAATAAGCAGTAAGGTACTCACGAGCTACCTAGATCTACCTGTGCCAGGTGACAGAACTGTACAGTGTCTATTGGTACCTCTAGCCAGGTTGCCAACCTTAGGTAAGCGCGCACGCCAGAAGTTCAAGTCGATAGCCTTCTTAGCTTGTCAGCAATTCAATGGAATTGCGTCCATCACCCTGGGTCTCATATAGAAATGCTGCACCTGTGAACTGCTGTATCAAGCTCCCATTTGGCACAGCTGGACACAGGTACATGTAGATAGATCCAAACAGCTTTATCAGCTACTACCCACATGCAGGGCGGTGCGGCTATTGGCGGTGGGGCGACTGAATAAGCACAGTATGACCAGGAACTCAGAAAACTGTAGATTACATAAATACGTACATGTACTTCGTCGATAGAATACAATGCAGACATTGATATCGACATCGACATCGCAGCCTCGCCTTACCTACATGTCTGCATGAGCTAGAGTTTCACCACGGGTATCGACTGGAAGCCAATACAGAAAGGCAGAGTTATACACAGCGAGAACCATCTCCTCTCTATTGACTTATCTCCAGAGTCAACAAACACCAAAGCCGGAGGGACGCGAATCCCCACGAACTACCATGTCGAAGAGACACGCCTCCGAGGCGTTAGAGGAATCCTATGGTGTCGCGTCCCCTGCCTCTAAAAGATCGCGAGTAGATGAAGGTTCGGAGGTGTATAGGGATGGCAGCGCAGTACCTCTCCCAGCGGCCAACGGGAGTACCATAGACGTCGAAAGCGAGCAAGAAGACGACGAGTTCGACGACGACGAGCCGGCGAAAGCGCCTATAAGACAGGCAGCCCCGACGGAAGGATACGGCGACCTGTATCTCGACACGATAAACCGCAACGTCCTCGACTTCGACTTCGAGAAGCTGTGCTCCATCAGCCTCTCCAACATAAACGTCTACGCATGTCTGGTGTGTGGGAAATACTTCCAGGGGAGGGGGCCCAAGTCGTACGCGTATTTCCATGCGCTCGAAGACGGACACCATGTGTTCATCAACATGGAGACGCAGAAGGTCTACGTCCTCCCCGAGGGTTACGAGGTGAAGAGCAAGTCGCTCGAGGACATCAAATACGTCTCGGATCCGCGGTATACGAGGCAGGAGGTCATGGAGCTGGATAGGAAGCCCAGGACGGCGTGGACGCTGGACGGCAAGCAGTACACGCCGGGATACGTGGGCATGAACAACATCAAGGAGAACGACTACCTCAACGTGGTGGTGCAGGCCCTCTCCCACGTGACGCCGTTACGGAATTTCTTCCTGCTCGAGGACCTTTCGTCGCGCCCGGAGCTGGTCAAGCGATGCGCCATCCTCTTCCGCAAGATCTGGAACCCTCGGGCGTTCAAAAACCACGTATCGCCACACGAGCTCCTGCAGGAGATCTCACTAAGGTCCAACAAGAAGTTCACATTGACGAACCAGTCAGATCCGGTCGACTTCCTGTCTTGGTTTCTGAACAACCTACACCTAGGGCTGGGCGGGAGCAAGACGAAACCGGGGAGCAGCATCGTCCAGCGCATCTTCCAGGGCAAGCTCAAGGTGGAGTCGCAGGCCATCACGGCCAAGGCCGACGCCGGCGACCGGCTCCGGTTCGAGGAGGCGGCCGAGGTCAAGACGGACATCAGCCGGTTCCTGCTGCTGACGCTCGACCTGCCGCCGGCGCCGCTGTTCCAGGACGAGATGGGCGGCAACATCATCCCGCAGGTGGCGCTCACGACGATCCTGGCCAAGTACGACGGCGTCAAGGCGCAGGAGCACCTGGCGCAGCGGAAGCGCTACCGGCTGATGCACCCGCTGCCGCCGTACCTCGTCTTCCACATCAAGCGCTTCTCGCGCAACAAGTTCGTGTCGGAGCGCAACCCGACCATCGTCACGTTCGACGCCCGCGTGGGCCTCGACGCGTCCCCCTACGTCGAGCCCAGCCCGGCCGACCACCCGCCCGGGGAGCCCATCTGGTACGACCTCGTGGCCAACGTCACGCACGAGGCCGTGCGGGCCAAGGAGGACGTCGCGGACACGGGCGAGGAGAGGAAGACGTGGAAGGTGCAGCTGAAGGACAAGGGGCGGGACGAGTGGGTCGTGTGTCAGGATCTCTTCGTCGAGGGTATCCAAAAGGAATTGCTGTATTTGGGCGAGTCCTATCTGCAGGTCTGGGAGAGGCGGAAGGATTCCAAGGGGAAGCAGAAGAGGTAGAATAATATGGCGTGTAATATCAAATAAATAATTCCAACTTAATCAGAGCAGATCAGATGCGCTGTATCGTGGCGGACTGCATTTTCACGATTCATAAGACCAGGGGTCGCGGCTCCTTCCTCTGCTGATGTTTTGTTGTTAGTCGGAGACCTCAGTGGCTAATGATCTTTCTTCTCCTCCTAGTATGATACCACCACTTTTTGCCCCCCTTATTGAAGTTTATACTTTACTTACTCATCAAATCTTGCTCGCCGCTGATCAGCGCTTTGGAAGTCTTCTATATTGGTTAGCAATCGATCCCAAGCAGTGGCAATTCAGCTCTTGTTTCGGTAGAGAAGCGGGCGATACTAACTAGGTGTTTTACAGAGTCTCTTGAGAGAAGAAATTTACAGCATGGCAGAGCACTAGGTTAACTGACTGTTGTCATGTATAGGTTAAACAAACAGATCGTGAATGAAATTGCAGGTTAAATATGAAAATAAACAATAACAATAATAATATAGTCCGATCGACCCCTATCCTCGTTTCCCCCAAAAGCTGCCCGTCTCCTCCTCCTCCTCCTCCTCATCTTGCTTTCGTTCCTTCCATTGTCTAGGTTCAGTCAGGTATCTAACCTATCTGTTTACAGTGACTGATTGACACCTTTTCCTTTTGTGCGCCGTTTCTTGCGACGGAAGACGGACGGGCCCATGAAGTGTTTATTTATAGGATCGTGCAGGTAGGAAAACCCCCCGTGGGCGTGTCTCCGAACGTGAGGCCGACGTCGTTGTCGCTGTTGTTGGCTCTGGCTCTTGGACCGTTGAAGAAGCAGCGTGGACGATGCATTCTTTCTCTTTTTTTTTCTCTGTTTGTCTTTTTTGGAGGGAGAGAGGATAACTGAAAAGTCTTCTTCTTTTCTTGCTTTTTTGGTTGGCTAAGGGACGGTACGGACGATATTGTAGCTTGGATAGCTAGTAGTTGTGCTTCCTGCTAGTAGTGGAGGTTTGATATGCGTGTGGTAAAAATTGTAATTGTGTACGTGTATGGTATGTTTGTGGGTTTTTATTCGGAAGATTCCGAATTCAAGCGTTCGTTGTATATGATAGATAGATAGTAGGGTGTTATATTTTTTCTCGAGACATTGAAATTGCACAAGAGACACTGAGGCGTGGATGTTAGGTTATATACCAAATGGACAAAGACACTGGGCACAATAGATGAAGAAAAGGGGGTAGAAAGAGAGAAAGGTACTAAGGAAAAGGAGCAGGAAGGCTACACACAAAAATCCACGTGGGAAGTGAGTGAATGAATGAATGAGGGAGGAGAACAAAAACTAGACAAGAAAGACTCTTTCTTCTCCTACACTACACTATATCTCCATACCTCATCCTGCAACAAAGTCCCCAAGCAAGTGAACAAAGAACCACCAAACAAATCACCCGTGGATATTTCCTTTCTTCTCCTTTTCTTACGTTAGAATAAAGGGGGACATTCAAACTCCAACTCATCAGGCTTCCTAGCCAAGCTTGTTTAAAGTTAGTTAAGTTGCCTTTGTTTTTGCAGGCAGTCCGCTTGTTTTTCCCTAAGAGTAATCTCATATCCGATTCGACTGTAAGTATCCTCTTGCACGTTATCTCCCCCTCTATCTCGGATAGATACACTCCGTAAAGTAGAAAGGTAAACCTTGGTAGGTGAGCCATTGTTCGATCGGCTTCCTCTTCCTCTTCCTCTTCCTCTCCCTCTTCCCTTCCCTTCAAGCCTCCGAGCCAGAGAGCGATCACAGCACCCATGAAGCAGCAGCAGCCAGGTCTGCTCGGTACCCTTGACTTCCCCCAAACTCTGGCCTGGGGGGTCAGACGCAATACCAGGTTGAATCTAGAGTCGTCGAAGTCGCAGAGGGGTTCTCGTCTATCAACTAACAAGACCGGGACTGGGCACTCTTTGTCCTCAACGTCTCTCTGAGGACGCTGGGGTCCTTGGCCACAAGCACATTTGTAAGCTAAAAAATAACCAAGAAGACAGTAGCGAGTACCGCTTGATTTCATCACACATCAGAAGAGCCGCATTTGCATGGCTAAACTATCTATCTGTCTGGTCCATGTACAAATCTAGAGCCCGTTTTTTATCCTTTCTCCCTTTTTTAAACACCGTCAAACACAAGGGTATATTCTGAAACAAGCCGTGACCCATTCCCCTGTCTTCTTTTTTTTCGTAACCCCTTGGTCCACGTCAAGATGCACAGTTTCATGTCTAAGGGAGCTCAGCAACCCGGTCTCTGAAAGTTTGCTCTGCCCGGGTCCAGACGCCCTCGGTCTTGCGCTCCCTGAGCTTTAGAAGACTGGGGAGAAGGAGACTGGAGTACTCGTCGCTTGCTTCGCGGGCAATCATGGTGGGAAGGTGGTCGATGGCAATGATGCGCAGCTCGGGCCCCTCAGGTATGGGCTTCGATGGGGTGGTCGGGTGGTCGAAAGTGCTGTGCTTGGTATAGACGGGAATCGGGTTGTTCTCGCTGTTCGGGTCGCAGCTGATATCGCATATCACACGAAGCCGTCTGTCGGGCTTCGACAACGACTCGACCGTGGCAAAAGGAGGGATCTTGTGTGCGCCCAGGTAGACGCAGTTCAGGAGGATATCAACGTCACTGATCTCCGAGAAGGGACCGCCGCGCTTGGTCTCTGCCAAGTCCCACTTGAGGATCGAGTTCTCGGGGATGCCGGCATCGGCGAGGCATTTGGCCGCCCCCTTTCCGCAGCGACCAAGCGCTCCGATAATCATGAGACGGGGCAACTGGCCATTGTTCAGTGGCAGGGCCTTCTCGACAGACGACTTGACGTGTTCTATGAGAGCAGAGGCCGAGTCGAATGCCGGCACGGCGCCCTGAGGAACGCCAGGGTTGAGGAGCTGATGCGACCAGGACAACAAGGCCAGCGCAGCACCAGCATAGCCCGCACTGAAGCCGAATGCCGCCACGCGGGCTCCCCTCTCATCCACGAGGAATTCTAGGTCATATAGCAGGCCGTTGGCCTTGGCAAAGCGCGAAAGCTCGGTAGCCCATCCGTCCTGCTTCTTGAAGCAGTGGGCAAAGTGAATGTATGTGTGAGGCAGAGGTGCTGCGAAATTGTATTAGCGACTGACTTAGAGCCCATCATCTCCATCCAGCGTCCGTCACCGTACGTACAGCCATCCGCAGGGAGCTCCTTCAAGCCCAGGATTATGGTGCCATCCACCGGGGCATTGACCCATGACCCAGCAGGGACAATCTCAGCACCGACGTCCTTGAACTCGCTGTCCTTGTAGATGCGATCAGGTGCCTCCTCGACACGCACGACGTACCCGGCGTCTATGAGAGCCTTGGCCGTCTCGGGCGACACTAAGCCAGCGTGTTAGCCTCATATACTGTGTGAATGCATAGATGCGCGGGCATAACAGCAAGACTCACATGGAGAGCGCCGCTCAAAGGGCTTGGTCTCAGCCCTCAGATGGATGACAGTTGACATGATGCTGTGCAACCAATTGGCCCGTAATTATGATGGAATCTTGGCGTCTTTCTTACAGTACGTATTGCCGTACAGTAAGGATAGTTATCAAGGTTTCACGAAATGTACGAGGTTTGGAGAAAGGGAGATGATGCTGGGAGTGTTTATGTGTGTGTGTGTATGGTCGCCTTTTAATGCATCTTTGGAGGAAGGGGAGAGGAGTCAGCTACCTGTTGGATCCGATATAGGGCCCCCCAAGCAGCCGCTGGGTCACTGAGCCCAAAAACACTCTATTGTTAGTGGCTTGGCAGAGTCTGCTGTGACATAACCTTCAAAGTTCAAGCTTTGATGGTGGAGCCCACGCCCTACAGATCACGTGATCTGAGACGACCCCGTTTATGGCATCTGAGTACTTACGAAGGTAGCACTTGCATCAGCTCTTTGCATAGTACAGTACGAACGGGCTTCTGCCTTTCGACTTGACAGCCGTGGAATTCGAAAACCCGTCCCAGTGACAGACATGTGATGAGTACAGTTACCTGTAGTTGGTAAGATTGCTACATCATTACATACGCAGGCTGCGTTTGACATTTGAATTGCCAGTAGACCATGTGTTCAATCTCACAAGAAACAAGTTGCTTGGTATCACGTTTATTATTTTTTTGGTCATCTCATCGTGTCTGGTGCTATCGTAGCGGTCGTCCAAGTCTCTCAGGCCGACCACCCAAACTTCCCTTTTCATTCCCGGCCACCGTTCCCAGGGGGCATAACCTCATCAACACATAATCATCCTACCGCCATCTACCAAGGTGTGACGCTTATTTGAAGACCTTGCCGTCGGCATAAGGGTACTCCTTGCCGTTGACGGTGATGGGCTGGTCCATCTTCCATCTAGCCTCGACGACAGCACGGTCCTCGGGGTTGGTGGGGTCAAGCTTCTTGAAGTCGAAGCTCTCGTAGTCGGGGGCGACATCGAAAACGGGAAGGTAGTCATCGCCCCGGATCACGAAAGCGCCAGAGATGACGGAGTCGTGGTTCTTGCCGTAGACGGAGGCAGCACCGAACAGGTACTTGCGGGAAGCCTCAAGACGGTTATTGAAACCACCAATGAGATTGTTGGACATGAAGACTAGTCTCAACTCGTCGTTGTACTTGTAGTCGACCTGCCAGATAGAGTAGTCGGAGAAGGGAACGGTCTTCCAGAAATACTCCATAGCCGCATCGGCAGGGTTGTTCGAGTAGAACCGCTTCCACTCATCCAGAGGATACTCCGATCTGGGGAGGAGATCGCAGGGGTGCTTGGGCTTGGGGGCTTCAGCAGCAGGCTCCGCCGCGGCCTCAGCAGCCGGAGCAGCGGGCTTAGGCTCGGCCTTCTTCTGGGCCTTGGGTTGCTCAGCCTTCTTCTGGGCCTTGGGCTCGGCCTTCTTGGGGGGTACGTTGGCCAGCTTAGGAGTGTCAATGAGCTCGAAAGGCTTGGAGACCTCCGAGTAGATGGGCTGGTTGTAGACAGTCGTGTACCAGCGGGTGGTGTTGGGGTTCTCAGCACGCCACGCCTTGTCGAAGAAGAACTGGAAGCCACGGGAGATGATGCCGGCGGCAAAAAGATCGGCCAGGGTGATACGCTCGCCAACGAGGAAAGTGTTGTGGAGCAGGTGCTTCTCAACGATGGAGATAGCCTTCTGGGCAGCCTTGATGGCCTCGTCGATATTCTTCTTGTTGTAGGGATCCAGACCCAGTAGAGGGCGGTACCAGGCACCTAGCGCAGGAAGAACTTCGGTGTTGAAGAAGGACATCCACTTCAGGATGGAAGCGTAACTGTTGAGTACTTTTTAGCTACTTTTCTCAGGCAGAAAGGAAGAGGGGAAAGCTTACTCCTGCTTCGTCTTGCCAAGGAGAGTGGTCTTCTCATTCTGTGAAGTAACTAGAGCCAAGTCAGTAACAGAACATCCAGAATGACTCATGGAGCGTTGCAGGAAGCACAGCAGAGACGAAGGATCAGAAAGTAGAACGATATCAACAAATGAGATTCAGTCAGGGATAACTGTTTGAATAAAGTCTAGGTCATCATTTCAATTGCCGAGTGGAGGACTGCCAGCTCGCGCAATGGTGACAGGCTTAGGACACGAAACAAGAAAGGTGGGCAACATACTGTAGATGGCGATAGCCATGGCCTCGGACAGGACGTAGCCATCGCTGCCGACAAAGGTGGGGACCTTGCCGAGCGCGTTGGCCTTCAGAAGCTCATCGGAAGGCTTTCCAGCCTCGACCTCGACCTTCTCCAGGTCGATGCCATTGGCCTTCGCAACCGCGAGGATGGCGGTGGTGCGGGGGTTGAGCTATGCGACGAAGAACTGTCAGCTCATCAGGCCACCTTGACAGCCGTGGAAAAGAGAAAAGAGAAGAGAAGAAGAATCGTATCAGGTAGCGTTGGTAAAGGCACATCTGCTTACCTCCCTGGTGAAGATTTTTCCGAAGGGCGCCATGGTTTGTTGACAAGAACGGTGCTAAGAGGGAAAAGATGGTTGGGAATGAGGAGGAAGTTGGGAGAATTTAAGTCGTGGTCAATTCTCTAGCCAATTTTCCTCCTCAAAATTCTTCGCCATAAGGGAGGCGGGGCAACAGGAAACACAGTACCAAACAAGGTACAACAGGGGTATTGTAGACTTGTATTGAGGTACTTTACCCCACCCCCCACACAAGTGCCCACAGAAGCTGTTTCCCGAGCTGTCACACAGCTGCGTGGCAGTTGCTCCAGATGGGTCTCTACGGAACGTCGGGCTATATTAAATGCGAGTAAATTAAGGTGGGACGACCGCCGACAGGACTGAGTTTCAACTTTCAAACCCGACAGCCCATACCCTGGAAGGCCCACTAAAACTTTGAGGTCGCATAGCGCCCAGCCCAAGGCGCTGTACACCGTACTTGTACATACAATCAGAACCTCCGGCCAAGGAGGTAAAGCGCGCTAAAACACGGAAAACTTCAACATCATCTATCATAATCAGCAGGAGCTCCTGCCTCCGTCGACTAACGCGAGCAACGAAGGTCATGACGATTCTGCCATAGCACAATATGTCATCCCTCCGCTATGGCGCCCGTTGTCTGAGGGCCTTGCCAGCCTCCGCGACGAAGCAATGGCCGTCGCCAGCAGCCATCTCGCCCTGCATACGGTTCCCTAGAACGATACCTCAGCGAAGCTTCACCACTACCCTGCGACGGCAAGATAAAGACCTTTGGGCCAAAATGGAGGAGTCAGAAGAGGCAGGAGATATAGCCCCGATACACGCCCGTCCGCTGCCCCTTTCGCCGTCTTACTTCACCCGGCATCCTCGATTCAACGATAGTTACGTCCATATTCAGAACCTGCTCCAGAAATATGGACGACTCCCGACACTTCCCAAGAGCGAGGTTCCCATCGTCCCATGGAGGACAAAGACACAGTATCGGCTCATGATAGGTGAACACGTCAACGGAACCGACTTCGTCAGGTGCCTCTCCATCGTGAAAAAACTGCATCAGATACACCCGGACCTGATGCCCGAGGAAGTCAAGGAGGGCATCCGGCCATTTATGCGCGACGTCAATCATTACCTGAACAAGCCGAAAGAGATCCCTCTCGACAGGTTCGGCCGAGCACACGGCGTGGGCAGGAGGAAGTCCTCGTCCGCGCGAGCGTGGGTTGTCGAGGGTACCGGTGAGATCATGGTCAACGGAAAGCCTCTAAGCCAGGTGTTTGGCAGAGTCTATGACCGTGACAGCGCGGTCTGGGGGTTGAAAATGGCGGACCGACTAGACAAGTACAATGTCTGGGCCACGGTCAGTGGTGGTGGCACTACTGGGCAGGCGGAGGCTTTGGCTCTGGCCATCGGCAAAGCCCTCGTCATACAAGAGCCCCCCTTGAAGACGATATTGAAGAAAGGTAAGCTCATATTCCCCGCACCAAGGCTCTAGCACGAACTGGGCTAACCGGATTGTAGCCGGTGTTCTCACCCGCGATCCCAGAAGGGTGGAAAGGAAGAAGCCTGGTCACCTCAAGGCAAGAAAGAGCCCAGCCTGGGTCAAGCGATAGAAGGTCTTGCTTCATTATTTTCTGTCCATACACACAATGGCTTGCCCCAGGGGCTTTTTTCTCAATGGTCGCATTCGAGACCGTTCGAAACGCTCCGTGCACCGATACCAGCACGAAGGATTTCAGATTAGCATTATATGATATGAGCAACTGTATAAGAATGTAATATATGTAAATGGTTCTATCCCGTCTACACCGGGGAGTAGCATCGGCAAACCCCTAGCAGACTTCTTCCTGTAAATGGTTCTAGATATCCAGTCTACACAGGGGGTAGCCTCGGAACACCCTAGCAGACTTCTGCATGTTGGCGAGAGACTTGCACCCCAGCGGTCTTCCTTTACAGGTGGTTATCCACCGTTCTCTTAGTACGTTATGGCCATAATAACAGCAGTTTGGTGGTTTCGTTTCTGACTGCCTGGCCAATACCGGCGCTGCCGTGGGTTGATCTTTGCTAACTACCTAACCTAGTAACGTCTACAGGTTTAGCTAGCAGTGAATGTTGTTGTCCTGTAGAAGGTAAAGAGCATACAACTACCTAGAGCTAAATTCCCCCCTTTGTTCGAGAGTGCGAGTCAGTACACTACAATCTGTGTCGAGTACGTACTGTGGTCGATACTTACCTCGGGCAGCCATCGTTCCGTTTCATCTCACGCAAGTAGGTGGTAATCCTGAACGCTGGGAGAGTTGGCTGAACTGTAATTTCCAGGTTGATACATGATGTTCACGGTATCATCATATTGTTAGAGAGAGGTTCTAGACCAGGTTAGGTTAAGTCAAACAAACTGTCCCCTTAAGGTCTACCGTCTGCCTGGACCGGTCCGGTGGGCCAGTGTTTTCGATTCTAGCGTGGCTTGTGCAGCTGTCTGCGATATGGTGTGTTCTATTCGGCCAGGCAGACCCCAATCAGGGCAGGGCAAGCCAAGCCCTTTCTTTGAGATTCTTTGAAGGACCTGCCTTCGCTGCGTGTTCAGTGTTCACGCCCTCCACGCACGCCCTCCCACGAAGGGTTTTTGGTAAGGTTTTCCAGCGGTGGTCCTGAGGGAGATTCCTCAGTCACCTCCCTTTTCCACACCTCCCACGAAGGGGGGTGGTAAGGTTTCCAGTGGCGGTCCAGGAGGTTCTTTACCCATCCACCGATCCCTGTACGAGTGGCGCCTCCTACTGTGTAGTCTCGCGCCCGTAGCTGTGTGAATCTCATTGACACAAATGATACGTTTTTCAGCTCTCGATTAGCTGAACATCCGAAGAGTCTCGGCATTGACCTCGCGAGGTAATCATGTCTAGTAAGGTTAGTGTGTTGCCGTCAACGACCTTTCTTGCAAGTTATTACAGCGAATGAGACACACAGTGCGCCGGATAATAGATTCAGGTGGCATGGGTTTGATGAAGGGGAGATCGGAAAAAACGCCACGCGACCACAGGTGAGTCCTCGCTAATCTCACATAACGATCCCCCTGCAGCGCGATCGGCCGATTGGGCCGTGTGGACAGATACGCGTGTAGCAGATCACTGCGAGATGCTGTATCGAATCCGATGAGGGGGGTTCAGACGATGGGGCTAGGTTTAGGCTTGGCCGCCTGCTCAGATTTTGCAGTATCTTCTGTGTAGGCGGAATACGTGAAGGCTTCAGCATACTGCTGTAAAAGGTGAGTGTATTCCCATCTCAAAAAAAGTGTCGGAATCTCATCAGTACGTCACTGGGGTGACCTCAGGCAACTCTACTTGGTACAAATCACCGTGACGCTGAAGATGGAGCTCCCAACAGCTTTTGAAAGGTTAATTCATAACGTCTCAGAATAAGCCAGAATAAGCCGTGATTATACGCGATGACGCGAGGAGGCCTAGCCAACGCAAGGAGGGCCAGCCAAAGCGAGGCCTAGGAGCCAGCCAAAGTGAGGTCTAGGAGCCAGGCAACGTGAGGTCTAGAAGCCTTTTTTTCTAATCTATGCAGCATGCATTAAGCATTAGCCTCTGTCTATATTACTATTAAACACTATCCCATAGTATTTGCTCCCAACGCCTGAAACGAATCAAGGTTTAAGGTTAGATTAGCTTGTGCATATTCTAACCCATGCCATGGCCTTGTCCCATGAAGCCCTGGCCGGCCCTAATGACTATTCCTCTATGGGACGTTCAAGCCGGCAGGGGCATTGTCAAGTTCAACAACCCCCTTTGTAGACAGGGGAATGCTTCACGACGGTCAAGTTTGACTGGGCGATCTCTGCTTTGCTCTTAGATAGTTTGAGACATTGCAGAAGTACTGGAAATCAAATTAGCTTGCAACTCTCGAGATGAAAACATGGCGACATTTTAACAAGACACATACTGTCGACAATCCAATCTTCCCATACACCATTTTCAAAGTCCACTAAGCCATACCGCTCAATAGCGTCGCATTGGCTCACAAGCTCGTTGGCCATCGTTATCAGCCGCTCCGTGGTGACACTATTCATCGGGTTGTGTTGCCGAACTTGCTGTCGCGTAACAGGCTCGGTCATGTCTTTCTGCTTCTGACAGAAAGCTAGCCAGGCATAATTGAAGTCTTGCCAGAGGCCCAACCGTTCCTGGCGCAGGTCTTCATCGTCCACTTCGTCCACTGTAAGGCCTAGGCCGGATGTTGTTAGTCTGTAGATAGAGCTCTATGCTGGGTCGAGGACATCACGAACCGAGTTGTTTCACATTAGGCAGGAGCCATTTGGTGAGTCGGCGGAGCAATTTGGACGCTCTCTTTAGCGATCCCTCTCCAATGGCGGTAAATATCTCTTTTAGCATCCTTTGGAAGTATGTGTAAGCATCCCTCATTGGAGCACCTCCACCGACAGCCTTCTGGATCTCATCGGATGCTGCTTGATGTGCCACGGCACTGGACGACGCGATGGGCTCCGAGTAGCTCTGCTGCATCAACCGGCCGCCTGCTGGCTCGTGATGACATACCGCTGACGAACCCGAGGCCGGCGCCTGCTGTTGAATATGGGCCGAGGCGCCTGCGCTGGGCGGCTGGCTCTGGTAATAAGTGGTGCCAACATTCGGGCTGACCATGTGCAAGCCTGCAGGAGTCCGCGAGGGAAAGTGCGTATTAGGCCCATAGAGGGCATCTGGTACACCCGCTTGCGGGACGTCGTGGTACCCCATGTATTGGCTGTACGGATTGTAACCCTGCGCTTGTCTGCCGTCCTGCGCGTAGTTGGTCGCGTAGCTGGCATGCTGGTCTGGGGGGTAATAGGAACCGCTGTAGGACCCCCTGCCCGTCATTCCTCTTTCTCTCGGGCTCGGCGTGTTGATGATGGAAGCCGATGGGATGGAAACCGATCGGAGTCTGGGTGGGTACCCTGGCACATCATGCGACTGATGTTGAAAGAATGGCGGGTAATCCTCGTCCGAGGGGGTTTGAGAAGGCTTTGGCCTCCTGCCTAGATAATTGTCGCCCATAGTGTGCTGAGGGAGACGGTGGTGCTGCGTAGCCGGAAAGGTGAACACACTGGACTTACTGGTTACGCGAGAAACGATGGACGGTTGCTTCTCGTTTCCGGGTGGCCAAGATAGGCTGCCCGAAGACGGTCTATTGGCAGAACGCTGCCCAATAGGCGAAGGAATGCCAAAAAATTAAGATAAAAAAAAGTTTGGAATCAAGTCGCGAAGTACTGAGGACAGGACGGGGGATCCCAGTCTCCCCAGCGGTCTTCTTTGCTCTGGGTACTCAAGGTCTGGCAACAGCCTGACCGACACCTCGCAACCAAGAACAACAGTAAGAGGGGGGTTCGGAGCAAGATCAGGGGAAAGAGGGCGGCGGCGGCGGCTGGATTGATGAGACAAGGAGCAAGCAACGACAAAAGACTGGATGGAAGGGGACAGTCTTCAGGTTATATAGCCCGGGTGTCCCAAACCACTTAAACTGCCAGAACCACTCCACACGCTAGTTTAGGTTGACCTGGGACTCGGAGAAGGACTGAGGTAAGAGGAATGCAACCGAAGCTGTCCAGGAGGGAAAGGTAGATACTTGGGTGATCCTAGTATGACCACAACTTGCTGTTATTGCTTACGTAGGTTCCAGTAAGGACTGGGGTAAGAGGAATGCAACCGAAGCTGTCCAGGAGGGAAAGGTAGATACTTGGGTGATCCTAGTATGACCGCAACTTGCTGTTAGTAGTTGCTTAAGTAGGTTCCAGTAGGCAAAGCTTTTTTAAGAGTTGTTAAGGTTTCCTCCACTTTCACCTGTCAAGGATAAGGTGGGTAGGTAGGTAGGTAGGCAAGTACGTATGGTCTGCCCCCACACTTGCACCTTCCAACATGTGGTTGTGACCTGGAGGTCAAGATCGGATATCTCAAGGCGGATGGAATTAAAGGACGAGATGCGGCATACTTACCTGTGGTTCTTGGTGGGCAGCCCACGCTCGTCATGTCCCCACGCAAAGGCCAGATGTGAATGTTACTTGCTTTGGTCAAGTTGACGATCACCGCCTTGACCTTTGACGGGTAAGCACGCCTTGCGGAGATATATGGAAGACGCGGCGGACAGGTAGCCTACAAATCGTCGTATTCTTCACGACCGGGACAGCTCTGACGGCCCTAGGTATCTATTTCAACTTCCTGAACCAAGTTGTTAGTACACACGTGCTGCTACATGTTCGTTACCGCCCTAGGTTAGGAAGGTAAGTAGGTATTCCTACCTATTACAGGGGTACAATACATGTAGGTTTTGGACTGTTCTGCCACAGTTAAGTCATCTACCCATAGACCCGGCGCCATGTGCTGATGCAGTCTTCTCCGCCATGCTGGTCCCTGCAGATCCACATACAGCAGTACAGATAGGTTCACGAACCTGAGTACAGCTGTAGCCTGTAGCTTACGTGTACCGAGCCAGAGTGCCGGCGTTGCAGGATGTAGCTAACCTAGGTCAATATTTACTTAGACAGGCCAACTACATGGAGGCTTAAAGGCGTGCATCACAAACGCATGGGCAAGAGCTACTATCTACTTAACCTGTTACCTAGTAGTTACGATTGGAAAGCAAACCCCGTAGCACAGGCGCAGTCAATTTGCTTTTTGCCCTTGGTTCCCAAATAATCGTGCTCAAAACGCAAACAAAGCAAACGACTGACAACGGTGTTTGCGCACTTGAAGAGCAACTCCGAGCCGTATTATTCAATGTTCAATTTTGTTTTTCCCCATAGGATGTTTCTCTGTTAGACAAATTTCCACATGGTCGGGATTCTCTGAAGCTGATTCGTACTTTGCTCTGGGTCAACCACAGAAGTGCCTCGCCCCACCCACCTTCGACTCCAAGTCACGCCGGCGTCCAAGTCGGGCATAGGTTTGTTTTCGCCCTCCAGTACGTGGAGTTACAGTTCTATGTCGGTCGAGGAATTAGTTAGGTACCTCCAGCCATGTGCCAGCAGACTAAATATGGAGGTCAGGTTGTCTCTGGGTGTATCTGCCATCCGATTAAAATGTACCGCTGTAGGTTTAGATGTATGCTGATATACAGCATATCCACGCAGGTAATAAGATATCGTGGAAATGAGGCTGTGTGGCCTGCCACTTTCCCCATAGTCCTGCTGCAGAACCCCTTCAATCCCCTTGATCTGCCCCTGAGTCTCTTGACTCCCTAGGACTAATCTAGTCTAGGAAAGGGAAAGCTGACCTAGACGCTGGCTCGGCTCGGACTAGACTAGATATGAACTTCCTGTGTGACTGTGTCACTCACTCTTTAAGCTCAGGCAAGTCTGTTACCCCAGAGCTGCTATGAGGCTTTGGATGACAACGAAGGGCCGGCTAAGTACTTCCTAGATAGGCATGGTTTCAGTGTGGTAGTCTCAGGACAAAAGAAATAACCTCTATCAAGCAGATGTGGCCATTACATGCTAGTGTATCCCAAAGGGGACTTCAATCCCAAATGCTTGTTCCCCACGTTTAGGCCGCAATGCTCCATGAGTGCATGGAAGAAGAAGCCCTTCTGAGCTTTGCACTTCGTTGTCGTACAAGCTGTGTCGCGAAAGAAAAGATCGTCGCTGCGATCTACCTTGGCGCTCAACGCCAAGACAAGTCTATAGCCAGCGATGAAACATGGCAATTTCTCCGAGTACAGCAGTACCTTCCTTTTTGTCAAGAGAAGGCGGAAATATTGGGACTTTGTGTTTTCACACATCTCCCCCTCCCAGTTGGGGAAGCAAACAACTATTCACCGCTGAGTTTGATTAAAACATTCTTTCCTATTCTAGGCCTTCCCTTTGGTATCTTGGTACTCGCAAAGAATGATTTCTTACTTCTGAAACAGGGCTTTGGCGAAGATCCGATCAACCATTGGCTGGGCGAGACAAGATTGCCTATCTAGGGGCACAGGCTGATATTGATTGGCTGAGGGCCTGCCAACGGGAATACATTCTCATTCGAAAGGAGTTTGTTCGACTCCAGCTCCAAGAAGTCTTGGTCTTGGCTCGAGTTCGCCATATACGGTTTATTCATGTTGCTTTCATTGTATTTTCCTACACTAACTTTATACTTGTTAAAAACACAAGGCCGGGAATAGTACGTGGGTATGGATGGCGCTTACGAGGCGAGGAAAAAGAGGCGATTTGCCTTGGGGGGGCGATACAACCCAAACATTTCAGCCAAGGGACCCGGCAACTTGGGTAAGCTACGTATTCTCCATTTAACATCACGGGATTTTTAGAGGGGATGATGGGCTGGGACGAAACCACGTTCTCAGGAGTCGGGAGTTCAGGGTTTCACTCATTCAGCCCTCAGTCAGTTGGTTTAGGAAGATAGTTCAGGTGAGGAAAAGCGCTACGTATTTTTTTTTTTTGGTTAAGGGCCCGTTTGTTTGTCGGCGTGACTCGTGGCTTAACTTGAGGCAAATGCTACTTGTAGGGCAGGTTGGGTAGTGATAATGATGATGATAATGATGATGACAGTATTTAACAAGGTTAACTACCTAATGAGGAAACCTGAAAAGATCAGGGAACCATCCATCACACACTCCATGTAGGTTATGATGTAACCAGCTTCCTATCCCTCCACAAACACTGGGAGAACTTACCACCGGAGTTCAAATAGGATGAGCGTAGCGCAACGCAATGACCTGATAAGGCAGAGATGCTCTCAATGTTATGTATGTAATCGGGAAATATCTTACAATTTCGTCATGCTTTAATAGTATCTCGAGGCTGAACTGTTGCCGATGGCCTCCCTGGCTCGCTCGTTGTCTACCGTGCCCGACAAGAAAGAATCATCAAAAAAGCGCGATGACAAGACAGATATAGTGGTTGCATGGCCATTGACAAGGCAAACCTGGAAATCATACCAGGATGAAAATATATAGGTAGGGAATGTGGGGAATGCCTGTTGCTAAAACACAAATAGAGTTCTAGATAAGTACGACATCCCTGGTACTAGTGTCCATGTTTTACCTAAGCTGAGGACTCACGTCCATCCTCTTGGGAGTTGGGACGGGGACAGATGGAGGGCTGGGTGGGTGCTTGGATGAGTCGAAATTGGCAGGACGATGGGAGGATGAGAGATAATGAACGCACCATGTCCGAATACCGACATGGCTAACCTGGTGTACCTCTATCACGGTGTCAAAGATGATCCAAAGTAGTCGTCGCACCCGGCGTGGAGGACTATTTCTTGTTTTCTTTTTGGGAAGGTGTGGAAACTTCGGCATCGGCTTCGTAGTGGTCTCCGTGAGTCCGTGGGAAAATTGGGTGGAGCAGCCGGGCTTGCAGTGGATTATTGGTTACCAACTGCATCTGAATCTTGGTTCTGATGGGATCCGAACCCTCTTACGATATTACAGTGATGTGAACGGGCGGACATATTTGGTCATTTGGGATCTTTGTAATGAGTGTTGGAGCGCTTTATTAGGCCATATTGGAGATCTCCCCGGCAACATGTCTCAGATGAACCGAACATCTACCTCGCCACGTTGCAGTTGCATGCATGCTATGCAAAGTACTTAATTTCTGCATGGTACAAGGGTTGCTTTCCAGGCAGGTTATACCAAATGCACGTCACTAACTGAATGCTACGTCGAATACATAGTACCGGGTGAAGACATACAAATATGTAACTTAGCTAAGTAAGTATGTACTTACCTACATTTTCGTATGCCATCTCGTACAGAACGATCCACTATGTATCTGTCGTTTGCCACCCAAGTAATAGAATACCTGCTTTGCAGGCTATGATGCGGGTATGATAGTTTCCGGAAATTAACAAGGAACAAAAAGCGTTGGTTATGGAGGTCCAGTACACCATTTTCGGCCAAAACAAGTTTTCTAAGTTTTCGGATTTCGGTTTTCTGCAATGGATTTAGGCCAAGTCTGTTAACCCCCTACCCTACCCCCTTACTAAAAAAGCCTATAGTTACTGCAGTTAGGCAGGTAACTGCTTTGTAAATTAACCTTTGCAAATTAACCTACTTATAGCCTTGCAAATTAACTAACTTATAGCTTTGCGAATTGATAGACTTATAGCCTTGCGAATTGCTTAACTTATAGCCTTGCAAATTGACTGATTTATAGCCTTTCGAATTAACTGACTTATAGCTTTGCAATTTGACTGCCTGCCCTTTGAATTGACTGACTGACTGCCCTTCGAATTGATTAAGTGACGGCCCTGTAAAGTGACTGAGTGGCCGCCCTCCGAAGTGACTGAGTGACGGCCTTGCGAAGTGACTGAGTGGTGGCCTTGCAAATTGACCGACTTGTAGCCTTGTAAATCAGCAGTTAATTGCTTTATATTAACCTTGACAAATTATTTACTTTTAAGTAATAAAAAACTATATATATAATGTTTATATTTAAATTAATTACTGTTTTTTTGTATTAATAATATAGTAGCTAAAGTAAGCAAGTAAAGGCAGAGTATATTGTAGAAAACTAAATGCGTAATGCAGAAAAACAAATGCGCAAATTTGAAAACTTAATTCCTAAATCAGAAATTGTTTTGGCCGATAATGGCGTACTGGCCTACCCTCTTGGTAATGGTTTGTCCGTGCAAGTCAGGACGCGTAAGTGATGGTGAAAAAAAAAACGGAATACGGTCATGGGAAAAGAAACAGCGGGACTAAGAAAAAAGCCACATGGGATGTGAACACTCTGCGTCCTAGGTTAAACCAATACCAAAGTGGATGAATGAGTGGATATGTCTCGAAGGATGAATGGTTGTGGATCTCTCAGAGAACATGTATCTCAAGTCCTTTGGCAACTACCCTGCCACCAGATGACGGTTTGTCGATCTTCCGAAGCCCCATATCAATTTCATCGATTGACCGGGAGAGCACATCACTTCTCGACTGCCAAGCGTTTGTTTTGTTCCCTTTGCATGGCAATCGGATCGACACTGTTGATAGATTACCTACCTATTCTAAGTAGGCTGGTTCAAGCGGAACGTTGAAGCATCTCTACTCTGGTCGTGTGCGGTGCACGATTAAGGGAAGGGGGGCGTAAGACACGGGTGGCTGCATTCCGAGGGGGCTTGGCTGTCTCTGTTCCTTCCTCCACTTCGTTTTGGGAGGGAAGATATATGATAGCAGTCTGCGTTAAACCTTAATCTGTAACAACTTGTCCGGCTGTTGCCTTTTGTATTTGGCCATCAAATGTCTGCGTAGTCGGTGTCCTTCTTTGTAGGAGTACAGTGACATAACCTAAACATCAGATACGTCGTGTTATGTTTACTGTACACAGCTCGCTAGAGAAACTTCGGGCAAGAAAAGTCTACGGCCAGACACATGTACTGTCATCTAACCCGATATCGCATAATCGCACTCAGAGCGAAGAATAAATACCAGATGACTAACAAACTTAATCTTTCGGACTTGTGATAAAGAACAGGTGGTCAGGTGAAGGGGGGTACAGCTACTTACATAATGTGACTTCTTAGGAGAGCAAAGTTGCAGATTAGGGACTGAGTCAGGCGACACCGCCTTCTCTTCGCACCGGAGATGAAGGCTTGCCTCGACAGGGCAAGGCTAAGTTAGTATGCTTGTAGCTATTTCTGTCTGATGAGAAGTGAGCGGTAAGCGTTTTAGTGTGGCCCTTGAATACTGTAGATCCTACTTTGCGAATCTCGATACAGTAGTAGGGAGTTTACAAGGGAGGACAAGGCAATGTATCGTGAGCAAAGCTCAGATAGGACAGACCCGGGTATGACCAAGCAGCGAGGACAAGTTGAGGAGAGGCTTAGACACCTGCTTTTATATGACATACGAGGTTTAATTGTTGGTTGACAGGATGATATTTGCCCTGTTTACAAGCCCCGTCTGTTATACGCAGAATGTAAATGGTGATATACGTGCCCAGATATTTATATTCATTTGTGCAGAGATATTTATATTTATACGTACTTAGATATTCATATTCATACGTGCGTAAATATTGATAATCACGTGCCATCACATTTATATTCATACGTGCCTACATATTTGCATTCATACGTGCCCACATATTTATATCATTAAAAACCTTCAACACCACTGAGGCAGCGAGAAGGATGCTCATCTTTATATCTTTGACCTATCTGCTCTGCCGCTAAGTCTAAGTCTATATTCAAAACCTCATATTGTAGAAAACTTGACTTGGAGGAAGGGTTCTCTCAACTTACCAAAGAAGAGACCACGGAATGATAGACCAGGAAGCTATACGTCTTGATCAACTACACCTGCTACCGGAGGGTTGAAACATTTGTATAGTGAAAGGGATAGAATGGGGATTGGTCTGTGGCCATTCTAACATGTCCTAGGGATTCGCTCCTCGCAATAGTAAAGAGATGTGTAGGTCTCGTTTTATTGGGTGCCTTCTCTCACATCCATGGTTCTCCTGTGCCAGAATTCAATCTTTGGAGACAACAATGAGCTTGGTTGGTTGTTCACTGAATCTCCGTATAAAATGTACTAGATGTCCTTCCCATGCAGTCACGGTGTATTATCTAACATTGGATATGCAGGTACATGGGTTCTGGATTATTTCTTGAGTGTCGACATACACATGAGCCATCTTGTATTGCTTGCTTGTGGTAGAGAAAGTTCCAGCCTTAGGACTCGGAAGTTCCCCTAGTTCACGACAGACTTTGTTGTCTATGAGCTCTGACTTGATCTGGAAATATCAGAGTGGATGGATGAGCTTCGGTTACTATAACGGACACATTTATATACAATCTCAAGGTGTTACCTTCACCCCCGAACATCACTTGCCTCGATATGATTGATTAAATCCCGTGAAGTCTCCTTGCTTTTACTTTACCAACTCTCTACTGCCTGACTGGATGTGTAAAGTTTTATAAATACATATCATCACCTCCAGTTCACCTAGTCAATCAGAATACTCTTCACGGGTGATGTAACAAGTCACTCTTTCATAGAACAGGACATAATCTCCAAAGTGCACACTTCTCGCAGTCATAAAAAACAGGTAGCTGTCCCATAGACATGGAATAACCGCATAGCGTTGCATGGGAGGATGAACTACAACTAGAAGAATTGGCGCGCGGCCATTGGGCCGCGCTGGTACATTATCGACAATTTAAGCGGCACAGTTCAGGGGCAGGGGCTTAGACTCATACCCTGGGAGAACAGTAGGAATACCCAAGCAGTGTCATTCACCTTGAAGGTTAGGTCTCGTGGTCGCCAACTTACCCTTCCCATGAACAATACACACGATTGCATGTTGGGATGGAATGGGCCCCCCTTGTAGGCACAAACCCATGTCCCGGAACAGCCCAGCCATCGGGGGCACCAGCAGGGTTTCGAGGCATAAGAGGCATCGGATATTTGCCCTGTGTACCATGATGCATGCCGGGCGTGAGAACTGAATGCCCTGTAGCTGGGCGGACACACTGCCTGCGCAATTACTCGAAGTGGCATATGAGCGATACACCACTGACCCCCCATCATCTAAGCTCCATCTCAACGCTTTTCACATTGTACCAATTCTCACATCTCCTAAATCTGACTGGCATTTGTTTAGACCATCCGGCTATGCGAAGCAAGAGCCTTGGACTGCAAGAGTAATAGTCCTCAGAATAAATCAGCAGTGGCTTGCGTCCTATCGAAGCTGCCTCGAGCAGTGCTGTTTTTGAAGCCATTGCGCCCCGTGGGATACTAACTGGGTGTTCTCAGTAGAAACGCGTGATTTCGAACTCTTGTCCGAAGACACCATCGTTTTGTTGATTGGGAGAGTGATATACTCCATATCAAGTTTACAGACAATATGAATGAAAGCTTGTCTCTACCTTGAAGGACGGTCCATCACCTATGTACACGTCAGTCATATCTTGTACTCGTGACTGTCGCCAGTCTTGTTGCTGTACGCGCTAATCTGATCATTGCCACACTTCTTCTACACCATGTCGAAGACGTCTCCCGATAATGTCAACTTACCAGGTGCGTGAGATAGGATCCGGAGGCTTTTTGCCGTATATGATGACTACAATTTTGCACATCTGGGGAAATACTATCTAACCTAGGACAAACGACGCTGTGGGTAACGTGCGGGAAGTGTTAGACTAACCTAGAAGGCGGTTAAAATGGAGAATTCAGTAGTTGTAAATATATGTTTTAAACCGTACTTCTTGCTACGATATGCGCATCAAAACCACTCATTCAGAGCATATTATGCTTGTTCACATAGTGAACATTCTTCAACTATATTTCCCTGCTTTATCAGATCAAACTGTAACAAGTGCAAATGTTACCCAACATTCCTTCCATTACTGTTCCTTCTCCACCCCAGTCCTGAGTCCTAACAACGTCGTGGATCTCCAAGATCAACGAACGATCCTGACTCTGTGGATTTCTGGATATATACACGTGCCGAACACCAGTCGGAAGGTATGTATCTACAAGGCTACCTTACCTACTTTGTACAACCGTCGTCTTCTGCGGGACTTGGGTGTCCTTTTCTGCGCTCGCGAGAGATGATGAAACCTAATCTAGTCTGCTGTAGGACTGGTCGGCGTGGAACGTGATGGATCACGGATCCTACGTTCGGTAAACAGATACGGTGCTTATTTCGGCCGGAGAAAGCCTTTGCAGAATAATCATTCCAAATTAGTCGCATTTTCATGTCACCCCGCGCTTCTTCGCCAATCAGGACCAACTCGAACCTTCGATAACGAATCGCAAGAAGGGAATACAGCGTACGGCGGGCCAGTAATGCAATTACTACTGCTGCGCCGTAACGAGCTGAGCAGCCCATTTCACGGCTTGCGATGTAATGTAACACAACCGTCGCAACGGCCGCACCGCTGATTGGACGCTTGCCAGGCAAATGCGCTGGACTTTTCTCCAACGATGACCACGAAGACTTCGAAAGCGGCAGGAGGTGTTGGAGTATAGTATAAGCTTATTACGGACCCCTGCCACAGCTCATTAAGGCAGCTCCTTTACCAGTGGACGGTCCTGAACGGCATGCACTCTCCTCTTTTTTCCCATTTCTTGGTAGGACTATGTTTTATGCATGTCTGTAACCTGTAGACTAGATAGGCTGGCTGTGTGTGTGTGGCCCTCTCGCATTCCCATCAAACCATGGCATCTCAACTTGATTCTTGACTGTTCACAACCCAGTCGCAAAAAAAAAAGGTTGAGGTGAGAGGATGGGCGAGTGCGACAATTCGTGACAGCAAACGTTCGTTGGGAGCATCACACCGTGCAACCCAAGCGACTTGTCACCGCTCTCTACAGTAGCGGCAACTGGCAAACAAACAAAATCTTAAATGATTATGGCCTGTGCACCCGTCAAACGCGTGGTCGTGTGCGCCGACGGATCGTGGTACGGCCCCGACGGGCTCAGCACCCGACGGCAGGGAAACAACAGCAACATCTATCGAATCTACTCGTCGGTGAAACAAGGCACTTTCGTGCAAGGCCGTAGAGCGGTCAAGCAGGTCGCACAGTACGTGACCGCCGTCGAGCCCGGGAAACGACCTCTCGACAGATTCAACGACGCCGTCAGCATCGGTCAGGAGACATGCGACGAACGAGTCGATAATATCTTTGCGGTATGCATCCCGTCCGCATATACTTGTGCTCGACAGTACAAGTACTAGCATAGCATGGGAGTCCGGTATCGCTGACGAGCATGCGCGCGGCCGGTAGTTCTGCTGCCAGCAGCTAAACGAGGTCACTGATGAGCTATGGCTGTTCGGCTTCAGCTGTGGCGCCTGTATGTGCCAGTTTTTCACTATTCGCGGACTACTGGACGCAGAAGCTGATTGATGCCATGTGTCTCCAGACGTACTGAGAGCAGTTGCCGACCTATTCCATCAACTTAGCGAGGTCCATGCATGGGATGAGCGCGAGTACCGCACCAGAGTCGAGAAGCTGCCGTATTTCCGCCAGCACCGCCAGCGAACACAAGATGCGATATCCGTGAGTCCTGAATTACTACTCACCACTATTAAGCCCCCTGGTGGAGTAGTATTATTAATCAATATTCTTGCAGGTCTCCTCGTATATGTGAGTCCCTACACAGTAGGCTTCACTTGGTTATATGTCAGCATGGCGTGTCTGTCGTACGTGAGCTCACTATATTGGCAGAGTAGCAAAAGCGTGGGCTCGGCAGCCCGTGATCCATTTTATGGGCCTGCTCGACACCATCAAGATCGGTAGAGAGCCATCGAGGCCGCAGCCAGCGTTACTGAGATCGACCCAGACTCTCCGTCATGCCCTTGCCCTCAACGAGACGCGCAGCTCGTTCCAGCCTTATCTCTTCGGGCCCCTGCCGGCACTGTCGCCGGACTTGGCACATCGCTCGATTATCGAGGCTTGGTTCATCGGCTCTCACAGCGACATAGGTGGCGGGTCGCGAGACGATGGGCTCTCTCTGTACCCCCTGCAATGGATGTATTTCGAGAGTCAAGCACATGGGCTCGTGCTAGAGCCCGCTTGGAACAACCACTGCCTTACAGAAGAGCCGATGGGCCTTGTGTTTCCGTCACTTCCAAGTCAAGACGGCACAGAGCAACAACCTCAGGCTGTTCAACCGTGGACGTTCCAATACAAGAACGGGATCTCGGTTGATATGGTTGATCTGAGATCTTCCCACCGCCACGGCAACCTGCAAAGTGCCAACAGGAAGGTATTGCGCAATCTAAGGAGTCGGGATAATGGCGGTGCGTCGTCAGTACGATCTCAGACATATCCTCTCACACATACCCTATCCGATCAAGCGCACAAGTCGTCATGGCGGTCCAAACTTAAGCTGAGAAGGAAGCCAAGCACGGCGACCTTGGCTTCGGCACCGGTACGGAGGGATCCAGATGTTGATTCGCTGTTTGCCCCGTCAATCCAGGAGGAGCCGTGTGATTTTGGGCCCCGGCCACACGCTGTTCAGATCAGTACCGGCCCATCACTTTTTTCTCTGTTCCCAACATCCCGCCGTCAGGTCTTCGACTCTGGTAATCTAATTGGCTACCTGACCAATAGTGAGTAGTCTCTGCTTGGTCCTTATAACATATTGTTTATACATTGGCCATACTGACGGTGACGGCTTCTCCGTACAGCGCCCTGTGGCACCATAATACATCCGTCCGTCTATTTCATATGCGACACCTACGACCGTCTCGGGATCTCTGGAGAGCTTGGCCCGTATCTGGACGATCTGAATGCCTTCCGTCAGTCTAATTTCGTCAAACAGGAGATCGAGGGTATCATTTATATGGATCCTTGGAGGGCAGACTTCACCGACCTAGGCGGCCCGGGACTGAAGAAATGCCGAGTTCTCGTCTGTGGCCGAGCGGGAGCTGGGAAATCCACCTTGATCAATAAAGTCTTTGGTACCGTAGTGGTAGGTAATCACGGGGATATCGTCCTGCAACAACACGCTGTGGGATAGATATATTCGCTCTTGGAAGAGGCTGACGTGGTGCATAGACACAGGTATCATCCAACGAACACGGTGTCCACGATGTGGACGAGGGATTCGAGCTGGACACATTACCCGGGCTCATAATACATGACTCGAAGGGCTTTCAGAGCGGTGCTACCGAAGAGATAGAGCTTTTGAGAAAGTTTGTAAAAAAGCGAGCGTCAGCTGCGAAGCCCGAAGATAGGCTGGATGCCATTTGGTACGTACTGTCCCAATTCTATCAAGGACGTGTGCCACGTATTGTTATCTTACTCTAGCCTGTCAGTGGCAGTAAGATAAGAGGAAGAATATACATTGACAATGAGTGTATAGGTTCTGTATCGACATTCCCTCAACTCGAGTCGTGCACGAGGCAGATAAGAAGATATTCGAAATCCTCGAGAGGTACGCCCGAGCGATACCAGTAGTTGTCGTCCGGACGATGAAGGATAGATTCATCAACGAACATTACGGAGCTGCGCGTGAACAGCTAGAGGACTCCGGTCTCTCGGGACATGAGCTCGACGCTCGTGCCCGCGCGCAAGCCGAAGCGGAATTCCGCAAGGTGCAGGAGGAAGATATACGCCAGCTCGAACAGAAACTCGGACTAGATAAAGACTTCGCTCCGTTTGTCTATACGTCGAAACGTGAGTACATCCCTGGTTTCTCTTCAAGCAGTGGGAGCACGACTGACTCAACACGACTGTAGGAGACTTGGATTCCCTCAAGGAGCTCGTGAAGCGCACGACCATGCTGGTCCCCGACGACGCAGTACGCGCAAATTTCGTCAGTGCACAGATTGCGGATGTCGATTCGAAGGTCACAGAGTCGATAGAGGAAAGTATGCGGCTCTTGAACTACTCGAACTGGTCATCTGTCGTGGGGGCCATGATGTTCACCAGCCTAGTCACCACTCCGACCATCTCGCACTTCCTCTGCGCGAGGATCATCAAGGCTTTTGGTCTCGCGGACTCAGCCAAGGTCAGCGAAATCGAGCGCATTGCTAGGAGTTTCCTGTGGAAGAACATGGGGTCATTCGTGACGCAGAGTTGTGAGTGAAACACCCTCTATCCCAGGGCGATCGATGGTAAGGTGCGGCTTGAGCTGCTAACTAACACTGGCGTGTTGTTACAGTCTCTCAGCTCGGTGTGCTGCTGGCTATGAGTGTAGGCCTCACCATGAGCACTATGATTGGCGGCCTCCCTGCACTGGCATCTCTACCCTTCGCGTCCATCCCGCCGGCGGCCAGACTGATTGCGAAATGCACATGTGACCTCGTCCTGATACTCTGTGCCGCCTTCACGAACAAGGGCAAGTTCGTCACGAAGCAAGACTTCGAGGAGGCCGTGGGGCAGTACTGCGCCAACCGCGGGGGGTCAGGAGGGGGCAGGGTCTGGTCGATCAGGACGCGCGTGCACAGGGAGATCGACGTCCTCATCCCGATTCACACGGTCAAGGTGTACGAGCCTCTGAGCGTGGTCAAGATGCGGGCCGAGTTCCACCGCATCATCGCCACGAACCGCTTCACGCTGAACGAAAGCCAGCGGGAGCTGCACACGCTACAAGCTTTCGTCGACGAGGGCGGACAGAGCACTTCCGAGTCCACAGGCGCCGAGGTGGCCGTGATAGAGGACGATATGCGCGGTCTCGACGAATGGATGGACCGTCGTCGCCAGAGGGAGAAAGAGAAGGCCACCACCACCACGACCACCACTACCGGTAGTGCGAAGCTGGAAGCGGATGCGGTTGCCGCGACCTCCTACTCGGACCGTGGCAGTAGCGGTAGCGGTACCGACCAGGGCGTGAACGAGGAGGTGTCGTGGATCGAGCTCTCCCGGCCGCAGGCGGATCCGTCTCGAGGGTTAGTAGTCCCCTTGTCGGACATACACCAGGCGCAAAAACATATACGCACCCCTACAACCACAACGACGACGACGCATGGTAGACATGTCTACTGGCCAGAGATGAGGAGGAGCCCGTATCCGTATTACAATGTCGTCAAGGCTGAGCAACAGCACCAGCACCAGCAAGCTATTTTCGATACCCATGCTCATCATGTTGTCCAGGCGCACAACAACAATTACACGTACCGCAAGGAAGGGGATGATCTTGGACAACAACAACAGTTACAATCTTATCCGCACATTGCCGAGTTACCCGGGACCTCGATGACGGACCCTTGGAACAGCGGCATCTTGGAACTGCAGGGGTCCGAGGTTAACCTTAGTACTACTACTGCTACTAGTACTCGCACGAGGTTCTCTAGACGAAGGGCTGAGTTGCAGTGAAAAATGATGAGCGAGCTTTTGAGCTTTCTTTGCATGTATGCATTTCCGCGGGGGAGGGAGGGTTTACTGGTACTGGCTTTCTTTCGTTGCTGGTACGGTACGGTAGCATACATATCAAGGTTTGCGTTGCAGTGTGTATTCATATATGATATATACCAGACGACGATGATGATATATGAACTACATTAAGTCAAGCTATATATACACACACCAAGTAGATAGGCACACGACATATTTTGAAAGAGAAAATAGGGGGGTTGTGGGAAGGATTGCAACCAATATACTACCACTAAATAATAACAACCTCCTCCTGTTAAGCCCAGTCAGTTGGTGGCCGAGGCTTTTTTTGACCAGTGCAGCCTTTATCCTTTCTAGAAAGTGCCTGTAATGACTGACAGACTTGTGATAATTCTATTCATTACTCCAAGGAGGTCACCGTCCAGGTAGACAGGCCTTTTCACCTACCTCTGTTGCAGCATCACAAGTGTTTTTTTTACTCACACATATATCAAGACGAAGAAGACCTCTCGATGCAAAGCAGTGAGTAAAAAAGACACTCGGGCGTTATCAGATCATATGATTTCATTTTCTCCCTTTCTGTCTTCTTCTTCTAGATCCACTGAAGGCCGAGAAAAGGTTTATGTACATTCATTGACTGGAAAAGATTGGCTGCCCTATGAGCAAGTGCAGTGCAGTGCACTTGCACAAAGAAAAAGAAAAGCAAAGTCAAGCCTGAGCCAGAACCTGAACCCGAACTCCATAGAATGCAAATGATTCATCTCATTCCTATGCGTACATGATGTGTCGTTTGGTCAATCATTTCCCTTTCGCGTCCTAAGCGCGTTTTTTTGTTCTTTCTTTATTTTTTCTTTTGCAGTTGAGAGCCGGAGTATGTGTCTGTGTTTGATTTGATTTTAAACAGCAGCCATCATGATCAAGTTCTTCGGAGCCCGGACTCTCCGGCCGGCAGCGACCATCTGGAACGTGGTGCTCTGGCCGGGCGTGCACTTAGTACCCGCGGCCATGTCCCGGACGGCGGACCACTGGCCGGAGGCGCACTGCTGGAACGAGGTGCCGCCGATGCAGTTCCACTCGCCCTCAGAGGAGCAGGGACCCGATCGAGCGCCTGCGCCCGAGCTTGAACCCGAGCCCGAACCAGAGCCCGAGCCCGAACCAGAGCCCGAGCCCGAACCAGAGCCCGAGCCCGAGCCCGAACCCGAACCCGAACCAGAGCCAGAGCCAGAGCCAGAGCCAGAGCCAGAGCCAGGGCTAGAGGTTGGCACGGTAGTAGGGGTAGCCACGGGGGTCGTGGGATCAGCAGCGGGAGTCGACGCAGCGGCGGTCGTGGTGGGAGCCGCTGATGTCGTGGTGGGTTGTTGCTGCGCAGGAGCAGAAGAGACGCTGGTAGGAGCAGTATTGCCAGTGGTAAGGAAGACACCGCCGCCTACAGGGGCCTGAGTAGGGGAGCCAGCGGGGACACTGCTTGCACCGGGATTAGAGCCAGAGCCAGAGCCAGAGCCAGGAGCGGGACCAGTACCCTTCATCGAAGCAGGCACTTGCTGCAAAGGGGTGTCGCACCCTTTAGCACCGCAGACCTGGACACCCCAGCTGTAAAGGCCCAAGTTGTTCTCGACCGAGTTACCAGGGTCCTCGAACTTGAAGTCGACGCCTTCTACGTTGTAAGGGTGGCCAGGGAGGTTGAGGACGAGCATGTCGGGCAGCTTGTCGTAGTTGGATTTGTCGCCGCCCTTGCCGGTGAGCTCAAGGTTGCCGCAGTTCATGTATATCTCACGGTTACCGACGCGGTTGTACCAGACGAAGCCGATGGTGCCCTTGCCCGTAGGGATGTCGGACGGGATCGTATAGCCATAAGTGTAGGGGTCGGTTTGTTTCGCATTGTCGCCCATGTTGATCGGCTGGCCTCTGGCAGGGCAGCCGCCCTCGATCGAGTGGATGACCTTCCACTGCGAGTCCTTGGTGGGCGGGTTGTCGTAGGTCATGACGACCTGGCACGAACCACCGCCGTGGACAGCCGAGCCCTGGAACGCGAGGGTCTGCTGGGAACCCAGCGCAAACTGGTTCGGGCTGCCGCCCACGGCTGCATAATCGGGTCCAATCTTGCAAGGAAAGTCGGATCCACTCTTGTCGAGAGGGGAGTTGTTCAGGTTGTCAGGGTTGAACGGGTGGGGAGATGTCATAATCATGTGGGCGTTGGCCACGGCCAGGACCGCGGCAACAACAGCTGCCTTTGTGAAGAACATGGTGAAAAATGCCGAGATGCAAATCGTTCCAGACGAATGTTGCCTCGTGTGTGTCCAAGAATAGAACAGGTGGATTTGTTGTTTGCTGTCTAGCTGACGATATCGAACGGGATTCCTAGATTCGCTGGGATAAGTCAGTTACGGGCTCATGGGCAAGTGAGTTATATATATATTTGCCAAGTTGGCTAATGTCTCTGCGCTTCCAAGGAGAACGAAGGAACAAAGGAACAAGGCGCGTCGAGACCCAGATCTGTCCAGATGACACAAGGTGCTTCTCAAACAGAGCCATTGTACATAAGACAAGGGAGCGAAAAAGGAGCCAGGACTGGAACATCACGAACCTACTAAATCGCTTTGTCTTATCCGTTCAGGGGCTTCTTAGACAAAGGGATAGGCAGCGTTTGATGTCAAGGACTGTAAACGTAGGAACAAATTCCCGAAAGATGGTCTTGTTGAGGTCTACTCAAAGGAAAGTTGCTCCAGGCGAGTTGGAAGAAAAACAAACAAAAGGTCTAGCCTCTTGTTGATGTTATGAAGGAAGGACTGTCGCGTAAGGACGGTGGGCAGCAGTTGCTGGTTGAGAAGAGTAAATTCCAGAAGGAAAAATGAGCAAGCATCCGGAACCCTCAAGGTCTTATATTGTTGACAAGTCAAGGAAGGATAAGGTGATGTGGGCATTCCCTGACCTGCAGCTCATTCACTGAATTAGGTACATTGATACTGGTCTACTGTACCTCTTAGCTTAGGTAGGGGTCCCGTAACGAGTCGGGGAGTTGTGTGGGCCTGCCTTGAATAAGACGCTTCTGCAGGAACGTGGGCCCAAGAGTGGCCCCTTGAACAGATGAGTGCCATTGATTGGTCCTGGTGGGAGTAAAGTCTAACAATCACTAGTACATCAGTACTCCGTACTTACCCCTGGACAACAATGCAGGAGATTCACCATTGAGACCTCGCATTGCCAGTTTTTCTTGGTTTTGCAGATCACTGAAAAGGAGAAAATACCACAAAGTTGAAAGGATGAGCTCTGTCAATGTCAAAGATTTCAACGGAGCCTTTATGGGGCGTGCAACACGGCAAAGGAGTGAGAAATCGACCTGGTCATCTTGATAGGTCAACTCGACCCATGGAACAGTGGGACACAAGAAGCCTTTCTTGCCCCACCATGTTTGGCCCCATTGCCTAGTATGCGCTGTCTGTCATCCATCAAGCCCTGACATGAGAGACCTCTATGTGTTGTTCTAGCAATCACTGTGAATGAATGCATCCAGTTTGTGGAAATGTTTTGCACATTATCTTGATTTGATCACTGTAGCAGCATTCAAAGGATTGAATAATGGGTGGTGATTAATTATAGCAGAATGATTAGGCTCAAATTTCACATCCTATCTCACTCATTGCATTGTCGCAACTTGCAAGTCTACCAGGAGTCTGCTCAGTGTGTGCCATGTACAGTGTACTTAAGGGCATGTTTGCATTCTTTACGGTGGGAAAGTCACACCAACAACTTGAAGCTTTGGGTTATTCTTCTCTTGAAGTAGAAAAACGAAGTGCGCTTTCATATCAGTATCAGGTTCGTTATACAGAAAAAGGGAAGTTCTCTGACTTTAGAGAGAACACACACATATTCTATGCTCTATTCACCTACAACAAGAATGACACCAAGACCATGCCCTGTAAAGAGGACTGTACATAAAGGCACAAATTTATCCCTATTGCCTGTAGAGCATACTTTCACTATCATGTAAGCGGATGCGCTTCGAGTGAAGATCTTGTGTCGACTTGGCGATGTCCTATTCTGTGCTACAAATGTGTTTGTTCCGGCTGTCAATAAGAGACGATCTCCTCATCGTGTCCAAAACCATGTGAAAATGTGAAAATGGCTTGTAACTTCAAAGTGGATGCAAGTCCCGTATTGCATCCGAGCTTAAAAAGCCGCTGGTGACCACTCATTGGGAAAGCAACAGGGATGGGCTCATGCGCCCCTGTACACCGCATTGGTGATCGGTAGCCTATGAACTGCCCTTCAGTGCCCCATTGCTGCAGAATCCAGAGAAAGACCATGTGTTGCTGAAAATCCTTGAGCCAGTCGGAGCCCAAGCAACCGAATTGTCATTGACTCCTTGCTGGAGCCCAAGGCTCTTTCTGCCATTGGGGGTTACCATTGGCTCTTAGCGCAGAGCAGGGGTCGGCCATGCCTACCCGCCCGAAAATGTGAAACGGCGCTATTTTAGAGGGCTCTAGTGGAAAAGCGCCAGTCACGCAGGAGGGAGAATGGCAGATTCTCAGCGCGATAAGATGGAAAAGATTTTGTCGGTACGGGTGCGTATTTTCTCGTACCTGATATCGCCAAGTATCTAGCCCAGGTGGCGGCCAACAAATTTTCGGTTTAGCTATGTTTCAGAATTGACGCGTATCTCTTCTCGCCCTGGCGAATCAAGTTCTGTGTTAGCGTTGGCGTGTAAACCGAGGCTTATCCTTCTACGGACTTCAGGCCGACGGGTTACCTCCTCTCCATCGCTCCTTGCTAGTCCCGTTGTTTGTACGATACTGGACTATGCCGTCTTGTTAGGCTATCTTGACCATTTTGTTTGTTTGCAATGTCCTGTACTGCTGTACCAGCTGTATGCTGTAGGACTCAAACAGTAACGGAATGGACTTGAGTTACACATTCAAAAGGTTACGTAACATTGAAATTCTCTGCTGTTTTCCGCGCTGGTAACAACTCACAGACCGCTCCTCTTTGTGAAACATTGCACAGCCCAGCCAAACAAGGCTCTTCCCTCCTACCAGATAAGGAAAAGGGGGGTGCCTGTCACTGAGGTTTGGCATGTTTTGACTGACAGCTTTCTTCTCCGTCCCCGTGCTCACGGTTGGTCACAGTCACGTTCATGTCAAACGTGGTGGGCTCTGGGTGGCAGGTGCGGGGTGATGTGAGCTTTTGACGTAAGAAGACCCCAAGTACTCAACCGACCTCCCTATTTGCAAGATATACCCTTGGAATCTGAAACATGTGCCAGCTGCCTGGTATCCAGTATTCAATGATAGGTGCCCCCTTTATGTATACTTTAGAATACTTGGACTGCCTAAATCAGATAGCCACTTGATTATGTCATGTGGTCGACTTCCAAACACTATTTCTCGGCATCTCGCCCTACATGCTTCAGCAAGGCTGGAAACATCGGTATGAGATGTGTGTCCTGTCTGGCGATGACAGGAAAAAGTCCGAGGTACTGGTGGCTCGAGACAACCTGCCTTCCGAGGGCACCGCTTAGAAAGAAAAGAAAGTGCAACATGCGCAAAAGGCGTTCAAGAGTCAGTCTAGGCCTGGAGATGTTGTTTTAAACCCCCCCAAGAAGAAAACGAGTGTTGGTTGCGATTGAGGAAGATCCGGGGAGTTGCATACACGGTCAAAGAAATAGGCCGATTGCGCCTAGACCATGTAGGTTAACTTGTCCGCTCTGTTTGGCGCCCACCACGCATTAAGGAGGGGGGCCGTACGTAAGTGTGTATGTCTGCGCTTGCTGGTAGGTTGTTAGGTTGGTAGGCAGCGATGGGGTCGGGAATGCTGCTGCACGCATAATTGTGGTAGGTATACCAAGACAGTCGCTTTGAATGCATGCGGTGTTTCGGGGACTACGTCAGAGATGATGATCTTATCATGGCTGCTGTAGATAGTCGGTCATCTTTTGTGGCATGCGGATGTTCGGTAAATGTGCAGCCGGGGTGGGGGATCTCCTTACGACTGGTAGATGAGGAGACCCGGGCCTGACATGCCAGTCATGGATACTACATGTGTCTCTAGAGCGGTTATGTTGGCTTCGGAGGTTGTTTGATATTTGGAGAAGGTGAGGCAGACCTTGATTTATCATAGCTAGCCACCTCATTCCTCTTGACTTTGGAGTTCGGGGGCCTCCGTTCGGGCTGCGATTGTACTCCGCGATACAAAGCCGGATTTGTCTGGTGTTCATGACCGTTAGGAAGCATCTTCTGGCATTCCCTCCCATCGAATCTATCCACCCCTGTCGTGTGAATGGCCAGGCATATCTCTCAATTGTCAACATGCTGAGGAATTATCCATCCACTGCGAGTTTGGTCATTGATGCGTCGAGACATGATTTTGTGTAAGTAAGAAAAGGGTTTTTAATAATGGCAAGAACGTGTTGCGAGATGGATCGGACATTTCAGCTCCGAGGGATAACAAATGTGTTTTATTTCTCTCATTAAGCCTTCAGAAGTCTCCTTCAGATACTGGGGTTCGCCCCGTAAATCCAAGTCTACATGTCTCTTCGCTCATGACTATGAACCAGGCAGAGAATGTTGGTTCTAAACGAGCGTCAGTCAGGTGTACAGGAGGTCCAGCTGAGGACCACCCCTCGACAAAGAAGGTGCTTGGGACACTTACCACACCGCCGCATCCTTCGTCTCACCATCCACGTCGGCGAGGTGCTCTGTATCGGAGAAGCCGTAGTCCTCCCTCGTCCAGTGCTTCATCTTCTGGGTGCGGAACTCCTCAAAGTCCCACTCGCGGTCCTCGAGGTTCGTCTTGTCGCGGTAGACGTACACCTCGCACTCGACCTCGTCGCCCTCGACGTTGCCATTCCCCTTGTCATCGCCGACCTTGGTCAGGAGGCGGACCTTCACCGTCTGCCGTACGTACTCGGACCCCTCGAACTTGTCGAGGTGATGCATGTTCGCGTCAGTCAGGCCCGTCACGTACATGCCTCTGACCTGATGCTCTGGGTCGGGGATGATGCCGGGATAGTCTGCATGTTCCACGCGTCTGCTCTCACGCCCGGATCAGCAAGTTGACTCTGTGCGATTGATGATACGAACCGGCTCGCCACTCCACCAGCAAGGAAGAGCTGAGATACCGGAGAGGTTGGTACTTGGGTACTCACCGACGGCAGTACCCATGAAGTATAGCGGGCTGGAACTTGTGCAGGGTCTTCAACAACTCGACATTCTCCTTGGAGGCGAACCGGTAGCAAACCGTATAGAAGACCTCACGGGCCATCTACAGTAGCATGGATAGGCACGTGTAAGCCGAGGATCTTCCATCACCGATGTCCTGGGGTTGGACGGGCTTATGGTATATCTTACCAATGTGCCTTTCCAAAAGTCAGCTCATGAGCGCATTCCTATTCATTCCATGAAAGGAGCTCACCATAAAAGAAGGCCGCATGAGTGCCGTCCTCTGCGCCGCCCATCGTGTGATTCTATCTGTACGTGTTGTTTGTGTCTGTCCCGCTGTTGTTGATTCTGGCCCAGATATCGGAGATAAGAGAGAGATGCTCTGCACAACGTCATCAGTCTCCGCGGCATCACATGCCATGATGGAAGTCCCGTTTCTCTTATGAAAATCCACTCGACCTACTTTTCTCCTGGGTTAACAAATTAGGCAGTGGTTCCCGTGAATCGTCGCAAGGAAGAAGGTTGTAGTACGGAGTCGACTCCAACCTATTATGCCAACGCCAACAGTTAGGCAGTTGCCCAGCTCCGGTCCGGTTACGGAGGGATTAGGTAGGTTAGGCGGATATATGCGGATAGTCTTCGGGCCCGTCTCTGATTTACGTTTTGGAACCAGGCTGCAAAATACCTGCGCCAGTAACTGAAGTAGCCATCACCCTTCTAGAAGATAGAAGTGTCTAACACCCTTACCAGATGATTGAGTCGCTTGACTCTTATTCAATTCATTCTTTCACATCTCGAAATCAAACCTCAAAACCAGCAGTAGACTAGGTCTCGAACATTGTTCTGTTGGCTAAAACCTGCGCATGATGCTACCTACGCACAGGTGTTCCTTTGTCTCTCTTGATACTTGTGAAATACTTTAGTAGAACACAAGCTAACGCTTGATCTATGTGCGCATCCGAACCTTGCCTCCAAACCTACCAACCTCCAGACCTGCCTGCAAAAGTGGCTTTGCAGTGGCTTTTAGTGTGGCTGCTCGGAAGAGGTGGTCTGTTCTCAACGCTAAGCCGCGCGAAGAAGTGGCTCTGTGTCACCACTTGAATTAATGCCACAACCTCAATTCTGGCTTAAAAGTTTGATATTTACACCGCTGTATAGACACTCAATGCATGACCTTTCTACGTACGTGCATCTTTTTTGCGACTGTAAGGTGTTGAGTAATACAGGAAAAGGTCGAAAAGCGCGGGGCGTTTCTAGCCTCCTGATTGGCTAGTTTGGAGTGCGCTAAAGTTAATGAAATAGAGAAGACTTGATGCCCTTAGGAACATCAGCATACCTCAACGAGGGCCTAGCGATGCAGCAAAAGAGTAGGTATTAACCAACTTCATATTCGCTGAACAGTCTGATCAGATATCTCCAGGGTAGCCCCTAGGTTAGATAACTTGAAGAAGCCCAAGTGCCGATAATGTGTTTTGCTGACAGCATTTTGACTGGCTGATAGGTTGCCAACAGCTACTACTTGTAGGTAGCTTTTAAAAAGACATGAGAGTAGCCTTAGCATACCTCTGTGATAGAGTGGATCGAATTGACCTGAATGTTAATGAATGATACAGCAGTACTGCAATAACCGTAGAGGTATGATGTCGGGAATTCCATTGCAGGGACAGCAGATCCCTGCAACTTCGAGAGGCCTTGGTCGGGCGAGCAATCGATAAGTTTCTACCCCCCGGCAAACCCCACCATCTCTATTATTGGACCAATCATTCGACCAAGTTCTCGGGAAAACACTCAGGCCTAGCGTTGTATATGTACATATTGGCGTCGCGACTCCCCCAGAGCGTCTTCCATGAACAAATGCGCCCGAAGTTTGTCACCAAAGCTGCCATTGCCCTGCATCCTCAGGGTCTGTAGAAGTGTTGCACTTCGTCGCCCTTTCCTGTTAACCTAGATTTCTTTTCTCTTTCGTGATACCCCACAAGTCAACCGATTAGTTGCGCTTGTCCGTTCCTTGACTTAATAATTAGGAAAGTACTCACCTCCGAGGCAGACCTCAAGCACACAGTTCCAACTGCTCTCTATCGTATTTGTATGCCCAGGTGTTGTAGCAGTGCACCATCCCGGCTCCTCGTTCGCCTACCTCCTTCCCGCTCCAACTTCGCTCCGAGACACTTCCAGAGGCAATCGCAGCAAATCCGAGGTATCTGGATGAACGAGAATCTGGCATGAAATTTGTAGGCAAGGCACTGCACACATGCAGGAGCTGTTATCATGTCGGCAGCGCAGCTTGAAGACATAGTCAAGCGACTGACTGTTTCTGAACTTGGTACATCCCTCCTCTCCACCGGCCCTGCCCGCTCCTCTAGTTAACGTGTCGGTGCACTTCAGAATCCAAATCCAAATATGAAGCTGCCTGTTCGCTGCGAGACAGCCTCGACCACTACACCAATGGACCTATTTATCCGCACTTCCTGGCTCGGATCATGCCCCTCGTTGTCAATATACTGCGAGGGCCATGCATCTTCCAGGACACATCGGTAGAGCAGGTGAGTGTACCTGATCGTGTCCGGCGCCCCCTCAAGACTGACATGTGATACAGAAACTTCGCCATTGCATCCTCGAGATACTCCATCGACTACCGACCCATCAGACCCCCACTGAACCCTTCGAGCCATACGCGAAAGAGGTCGTTGACCTGCTCATGAACCTGGTGCGCAACGACAATGAAGAGAACGCGACGCTATGTGTCAAGATCATCTCCGATATCATGCGCCATCAGCCGAAAGTGTTGCATGACAAGGTCCAACAGTTCCTGGACCTCATTCAAGAATTGTTTGTCCAGATGGAGAATGTGGTCCGGGAACAGCTCGACCACACGACCCTTCCGGCTAATGCTTCGGGGCCGCCATCGACGCCCGGAAGCACGCAGACCAACTTCCAGTCGCCTCGCCCGGGCTCGCCCATCGCTTCCGTCGCAGATATTGGCCAAGACTTGCAGCAACAGAGCAGGCCATTGCTGAAAGGGATGCACTCATTCAAAGTCTTATCAGAATGTCCGATTATTGTGGTCTCGGTCTTTCAAACGTACCGTAGTATCATTCAGCAGAATGTCAAGGCCTTTGTCCCACTTATAAAAAAAGTGTTACTACTGCAGGCGAAAGCGCAGGAACAGGCCCACGTTGAGGCCAAGGCCAGGGGCATGGTCTTCACGGGAGTCAGCCCTAGCATTAAGAATCGGGCGGCCTTTGGGGAGTTCATCACAGCTCAGGTCAAGACAATGAGTTTCCTAGCATATCTCCTACGACAGTACTCGAGCCAGCTTGCCGACTTCTTGCCGACGTTGCCCGAAATCGTTGTCCGCCTGTTGAAGGACTGTCCTCGGGAGAAGTCTGCGGCCCGTAAGGAACTCCTGGTGGCCATTCGTCACATCATCAATTTCAATTTTAGGAAGATATTTTTGCCCAAGATTGATGAGCTGCTCGATGAGAAGACCCTGATCGGAGATGGCTTGACTGTGTACGACACGATGAGGCCGTTGGCGTATAGCATGCTGGCCGATCTGATTCATCATGTGCGCGATTCACTCACGCCGGAACAGATCCGAAAGACTGTTGAAGTGTACACCAAGAACTTGCAGGACAATTTCCCCGGGACGAGCTTCCAGACTATGAGCGCGAAGCTCCTGCTCAACATGGCGGAGTGCATTGCTAAGATGCCGAACAAGGTCGACGCCCGACACTACCTCCTGATGATCTTGAATGCTATCGGAGACAAGTTCGCCGCGATGAACAGGCAGTATCCAAATGCCGTCAGGCTTTCGAAAGAATATGCCGAACATGCGGCTGATTCGCCAGCCGAGACGTATCTGGCCGAAGCGAAGACTCCCAAGTGGGACGAGATCGACATATTCACCGCCATGCCCATCAAGACGTCAAACCCTCGCGAACGGAACGCCGACCCCGTGGCGGACAACAAATTCCTCTTCAAGAACCTGATGAATGGGCTGAAAAACACTTTCTACCAGCTCAAGGCTTGCAATGCAGCCATCAACGTCGACCCGCAGAACGCTCCAGCGCATTGGCAAGATGTCTCGTATGGATTCACAACGGAAGAAGTCAAGGTCATTGTCAAGCTCCTACGCGAGGGTGCGTACGTCTTCAGGTACTACGAGATCGAAAAGCCGGCAAGTGAATCTCAGTATACCTCGACAGTCGAATACATGGCCAACTTCTACATGGTATCTTCGAGTAAGGAAGAGAAAGAGTTGCTGGAGACGTTCGCCACCGTCTTCCATTGCATTGATCCGGCGACTTTCCATGAAGTCTTCCAGCAAGAGATCCCGCATCTGTACGACATGATCTTCGAACACACGGCGCTTCTGCATATTCCTCAATTCTTTCTCGCCAGTGAGGCCACTTCGCCCAGCTTCTGTGGAATGCTGCTGAAGTTTTTGATGGGGAGAATCGAGGACGTCGGTTCCCACGATGTCAGGAAATCGTCTATCTTGCTCCGTCTCTTCAAGCTGGCTTTCATGGCGGTGACCTTGTTTGCGACACAGAACGAGCAGGTGCTTCTTCCGCACGTTGTAGACATCGTGACAAAGTCGATTGATCTGTCAACCAAAGCCGCCGAACCGATGAACTACTTCTTGCTGCTGCGCTCACTTTTCCGAAGCATAGGGGGCGGGAAATTTGAGCATCTGTACAAACAAATCTTGCCTCTGCTCGAGATGCTGCTTGACGTGCTGAATAACCTGCTCATGGCGGCTCGGAAGCCCGTGGAGCGCGACTTGTACGTCGAGCTCTGCCTAACTGTCCCTGCCCGTCTGAGCAACCTCCTGCCACACCTGAGTTTCTTGATGCGGCCCCTCGTTGTAGCCCTCAAGGCTGGAACCGACCTGGTCGGCCAAGGGCTCCGCACCCTCGAACTATGTGTCGATAACTTGACTGCGGATTACCTCGATCCAATAATGGCGCCAGTCATAGAGGAGCTGATGAATGCCTTGTTCGAGCACCTGAAGCCTCACCCCTACAGTCACTTCCACGCCCATATCACCATGAGAATTCTCGGCAAGCTTGGTGGTAGGAACCGCAAGTTCATGACGGATACTCCTCCCGTGGACTATCAGCGGTATGCCGACGACCTCTCGAGTTTCGATATGCGTCTTATTGGCTCCAAGCGCGACCGTGCCTTCCCTGCTTCCCTGGGCATCGATGTGGCGATCCGCAAGTTGACGGAGATCCCGAAGCTATCGAAGCTCAGCCCTCCCAAACAACAAGACCTCTATTATAAAAAGCAAGCGTTACAGTTCGTCAAGACGCAGATCAAGCTTCGCATCGGCCTTGACCACTTGCCTGAAGATCTCCCGAGACTTGTCCGCCTTCAGGCCCAAGACTTCCTTGCGAAGAAGCCGGCAGCCGACTTTTCCACCTTCGATAAGCCGGACAAGGAACATTCCGTGGCCAAGAAGAACGAGGAAGACGACACTATGAAGCGACTGCTCAAGGCTATCATGTTTGCCGAGTCTATCCCTGAATTTCGGGAGGAGGCCGACGTATTCTTGATGAATGTCTGCCGGCATTTCACCATCATCGAGGTAGGCCGTGCCCTGGTTGATCTCAAGAAGGATCAGAGCCCGTTTGACCCCAAAGCGGGCGAGGGCCCTCTCTTCATCGACGCGCGTGTTCTCGCAGACGCCATCGTCGAGTCGCTCGCTTCCGAGGTGCCCGAGGTCAGAGATGCCGCCTTCCGGGCTGTGAGAGCAGTCTACGATTCCGCCGCTACCATCTTTGGCAGCTCGAGCCATGTTTCCCGGCTGAACTTCTTCATCCACCTCAGCAGAACGTTCTGTCATGCGTGTTTTGAAGAGGAGTGGTTTACCAAAGCTGGCGGCACGCTTGGCATCAAATATCTGCTCGCCGAGGTGGAGCTTGGCGATGCCTGGTTCATCCAGAAACAAGTCGAGTTCATCAGGGCTTTGATGTACGTGGTCAAAGATATGCCCCAGGACCTCCCAGATAAGACGCGCAGCTCGGCCCAGGAAACGCTCGAGATCCTCCTCCGGCGCATCACCAAGAATGTCAAGAAGGAGGATGCACTCCCAGCCCCGCGACAGGCGCAGCCCCAGAGTCAGGCGCAGATGCGGTCCCAGAGACTGGTTCAGATATGCATGCTTTTCAATGACGAGCTGTCGCATATGAACAAGCATGTCCGCGGCACAGCACGGACGGCGCTCGAGATCATCGCCGAGGCGACCGGCGCACAGATATGGGAACTGGTTGAGCCTCATAAGGAGCGTCTCTTGTCGCCCATATACGCAAAGCCGCTGCGAGCTTTGCCGTTCGCCACGCAAATCGGATACATCGACGCCATCGCCTACTATATGAGCTTGAGAGGCGACTTCGTCTCCTTCGACGACCACCTGAACCGCTTGCTCATGGAGTCGCTTGCCTTGGCCGACGCGACGGACGAATCTCTGGCCGGCAAGCCGGCAGAATTCCGAACGCACGAATCGATTGTCAATCTCAGGGTCGCTTGCATCAAGATTTTGAGCAAGGCCATGTGCTTTGATGAGTTCCAGAAGGGCCAGAACAATACGACGCGGACGAAGATTGTGTCTGTCTTCTTCAAGTGCCTCTATTCGGAGTCGAAACAGATCATCGACGCTGCCAATGACGCTATCAAAGTGGTCCTGCAGTACAATACCAAGCTGCCGAAGGATCTGCTACAGCAAGGTCTCCGACCTGTCTTGGCCAACCTGCAAGATCCGAAACGGCTGAGTGTTCATGGGCTGGACAACCTGGCGCGGCTATTGCGTCTCCTGACAACGTATTTCAAGGTGGAAATAGGGGCCCGACTGTTGGATCACATCAAGGTACTAGCTGATGCAAACTTCCTCCAGCAGATGTCCTTCACTTTCTTTGAGCAAAACCCTCAGATGAAGGTGATCACGGCGGTTTTCAACATCTTCCATCTGTTGCCGCCCGCGGCCGAACAGTTCAAAGAAAGGCTGATCGATATCTGCCTCGAGCTGGAAGATAGGCTGCGACGCACACATCATAGCCCCTTCCGCCCTCCTCTGTACAAGTTCCTGAACAGGTATCCGGCCGAAGCCTGGGCTTTCCTAACCTCAAAGCTGGAGGAGCTCAAGTACGGACGATTTCTGGCACAGGTACTCTCACACCCGGACAGCAAGCCTCTTCGCGACCATGCGGCGGTAAATCTGGAGCCCTTGATGGGTTCCTGCGGTCAGACATGGAGCAGCGGCAAGGAGGCCAGATTCATCGTGGCTATCAATACCGTCAATGTCCTCAACTCACTGGGCCAGTTCGAAGACACTCGAGCATGGATGGAGCGCAAGGACATCATCAACGCGCTGAAGCAAATTGGGAAGGAGTTGGAGCGTTGTTTACGAATGAACAGTCTTTCGCCGAACCTGCGATTGCCCGCTGACCAGGCCGCAGAGCAGCTGATGAGCATATTCACCAGGTCTCTGTCGCTACAGCCGAAAGACCTCGACTCTCTCTTCAGTCTGATCGACTCGATTACGTCTGAGGAGCTACGGGCGACGCCGGCCGTGTTCGAGTATCTATACAGCCAAGTGATTTCAAGCGACTCTATCGAGTACTGGAAGTCGGTCATCATGCGCTGTCTCGACATCTACTCCAACAGGAACGTGGGCCAGAAGACCAAGTGCTTCCTGCTTCGCAACATTGTCAACCCTATAGTTGCCAGGGACGTGATGCAAAATTGGAATCCTTCCGGTCCCGCCCGCCCCCAAAGGCTTATGGACAGGTCCGTGATCGAGTCGATCAACACCAAGATCTGGAAGGTCAATCTCGGGGACCCTCAGGAGGACCTGGCCCAGCCAGGTATCGACCATACTCGAATGGAAGTGCTACAGCTCTCGGCCATGCTTGTCAAGTACCACCATGCCATCTTGCAAGACGCCAGGAAGGACATCATAAAGTTTGGCTGGACTTATATCCGACTGGACGATGTCATCAACAAGCACGCGGCATACGTCGTGATCGGGTACTTCATCGCGCATTATGAGACGCCACCCAAAATCGTGACGCAGGTGTACTACTCCCTGCTCAGGACAAACCAGAACGAAGGGCGGGCGCTCGTTACTCAGGCGCTGGAGCTTATGGCTCCCGTGCTTCCCAAGCGATGCAACACGGTGCCCGGGGACCGCAATGCCGTATGGGCCATGGCGCCCCGGCGCATTCTCGCAGAGGAAGGGCAGAATGCACAGCAGATGACCAATATCTTCCACTTCCTCGTGAGGCACCCGGACTTGTTCTACGAGTCCAGGGATAAGTTCGCTCTTCTGATCATCACCTCGCTCCGGAAAGTTTCTTCGCCCCAGACGTCCTCCAACGAGAGCAAGAAGCTCGCGCTCCACATGATGTGGTTGATCTGGGAATGGGAACAGCGACGAATCGGAGGCGGGCGTGGTGCCGGTCCCGCGCTCAGGGCTTTCTCTGAGTCGCCCAATTCCAAGAAGCGAAAATTTGAGAGCGACTTACCGACTGCGTCGCCGCCAACGGCCCGGCAGACGGCGCCAGTTGAGAGATCCGAGTTCCAAATTCCTCACGCGTTCCGTCTTAAGATGATTAAGTATCTGATCGAATTCATTGCTCAGCTAAACGAGAGATATAAGCTCCCCTCGGCGAAGCCGCGAGACGTCACGCTGCCCGGCCATGCTCTGCCGTCTCCTTCTACGGAGCTATGCATGAAGGCGATGGCACTTCTCTACAACCTGTTGCAGCCTCACTGCTGGGGCGACCTTGACGTCGACCTCTTCCCCACCATCACCGAAGTGGTGTTGGCGAGTGAACGGACGGCCAAGATACTCAGTGCCGACCCGTCTGATAAGGATAACTACGATGAGAAATTTATAACCAACATCATCAACACGCTACAAGTTGTCCGCATCATCCTCAATTCCAAATCGGATGAATGGATCCTGAGGAGTCTGTCCAACATCCAAAAGGTGCTTGAGAAGTGTATGAAATCCGAGAACCCGGAGATTCAGGACTGTCTGCATTTCGCCAGCCCAGAGTATGACGGCGGCCGCAACATCAAGTCCACCGCACAGCGGATTCTCGATGCCGTGCCGGAGGATGTTCCTATGGAAGATGCGGACGTCGAAGGCGAATCCGAGACGCCCACGTCGGAAATCATCACCTTCATGTCGGCTCTCGCGACAGAGACCATGACCAATTCTCACTACGGAGCTGGCGTCAACATCCTCTGGTCGTTGGGCCGGCGCCGGCCCGCAGTCATTGACTCGCACATCCCGTCATTGATGAAGGCCCTACAGACGAAACTGGCCAGAGAACATGTTCAGCATTGGACCAGCGTGGCATCCCAGCAGATGGCTAACAATCTGTTGCGCCCGCAAGATCAGAATGCGCAGACCGGGGAGATGAGTCCATACGACCTGAAGATCCAGACCGATCTGATGATCAAGGCCATCGAGGTTACGTCGATGCGTATGGAGAGCTTGGCTGACAACCGCCGGCCGTTCCTGAGCGTCCTGGCCACGCTCGTGGAGAAGTCTCAGGACAACGCGCTCTGCGAGAAGATCTTGGAAATGGTGGAAGGATGGGTGTTCCGTTCCGAGGGGACCTGGCCGACGCTGAAAGAAAAGACGGCGGTGCTGCACAAGATGCTCTCTTTCGAGCATCGCAGCGATCCGGCCATGTTGACCAAGTTCCTAGACCTGGTGATCCGCATCTACGAAGACCCGAAGATCACGCGGACCGAGCTGACTGTTCGCATGGAACACGCCTTCTTGATAGGAACGCGCGCGCAAGATGTCGAGATGCGCAATCGGTTCATGTCCATCTTCGACAAGAGTCTTTCCAAGACGGCGACAGCCCGTCTATCGTACGTGATTACGGGGCAGAACTGGGATACGCTGGCAGACTCGTTCTGGATCGCGCAGGCTTCCCAACTCCTCCTCGGGGCGGTGGAGATGAATGCGAACATCCAACTGCACCACGAGGATTTCCGCACGCTCCCGGCATCGCTGGTATTCGGTGCCTACGCTAAAGATGGCCGGCAGCCGGCGGCCATGCTCGATGACAAGTACGAGATCTTCATGGCGAATCACCGACGCTTCGTTGCCGAACTAGGCGAGATCAAGCTGCGGGATGTGATAGAGCCCATCTCCCAGCTGCAGCACATCGACAGCAATCTGTCGCACGAGCTGTGGGTGGCGCTGTTCCCCATGTTCTGGGCTGCAACGGCTCGAGAGGAGAAGACGGAGATCGAGAAGGGCCTGGTCATGCTGCTGTCCAAGGACTATCACTCTCGCCAGATGGACAGACGGCCCAACGTGGTGCAGACCATGTTGGTCGGGGCGGCCAAGGCCTGGCCGGAATGCAAAGTGCCTCCGCACATCATGAAATTCGCGGCCAAGACGTATGATGCCTGGTACACGGCCATGGTCCAGCTAGAGAAGTCTGCGATCAAGCCGGAGCTCGACTCGGCTACCGTTCGGGAGAGCAACCTGGACGCACTCGTCGAGCTGTACGCCAGCCTGAAGGAGGACGACCTGTTCTACGGCACGTGGCGCCGGCGATGTCAGTTTGTCGAGACCAACGCCGCACTCTCGTATGAGCAGAATGGAATGTGGGACAAGGCTCAGAAGATGTATGAGGCGGCGCAGGTCAAGGCCCGTACCGGCGTGATCCCCTTCTCCCAGGGCGAGTACATGATCTGGGAAGACCACTGGGTCTTGTGTGCGCAGAAGCTCCAGCAGTGGGACATATTGCAAGAGTTTGCGAAGCACGAGAACTTGCAGGATCTGCTTCTGGAGTGCGCCTGGAGGAACATCGACATGTGGCAGAACCAGGAGCATCGCGAAGGCTTGGACATGCTCATCAAGGGTGTCATGGATGCTCCAACCTCGCGACGCACCTTCTTCCAGGGCTTCATGTCACTGCTCAAGTTCCACAACAAGCAAGAAACGCTGCCCGAGTTCAACCGTGTCTGTGACGAGGCCATCCAGCTTGCCATCCGCAAGTGGCACCAGCTCCCCAAGCGTCTCACCAACGCACACATTCCCATGCTGCACAACTTCCAGCAGCTAGTCGAGCTCCACGACGCTAGTGTCATCTGCCAGAGCCTGGCGAACACGGACCGGAACAACCTGGACGTCAAGTCGGGCGAGTTGAAGCTCCTCCTCGGTGCCTGGAGGGACCGGCTGCCCAACATCTGGGACGACATCACGGACTGGCAGGATCTCGTCACGTGGCGGCAGCACATCTTCGGCTTGATCAATGCGACGTATCTGCAGCTGCTGCCTCCACAGGGACAAAACGCCGGCGGGGCCTCGTTCGCGTACCGCGGCTATCACGAGACAGCCTGGATCATCAATCGCTTCGCCCACGTCGCCCGCAAACACAGCCTTCCCGAGGTGTGCATCAACCAGCTCAGCCGTATCTACACGCTCCCCAACATAGAGATCCAGGAAGCGTTCCTCAAGTTGCGAGAACAGGCGAGGTGCCATTACGAAAGCCCCGACGAGCTCTCCAGCGGCCTGGACGTCATCAACAACACCAACCTGAACTACTTCAACAACCAACAGAAGGCCGAGTTCTACACGCTGAAGGGCATGTTCTTGGAGAGGCTGGGGCAGCACAACGAGGCCGACGGGGCATACGGCACCGCGCTATACTACGACATCGGCAAGCCCAAGGCCTGGGCCGAATGGGGTTACTTCAACGACCGGAAGTTCAAGGTAGACCCGACCGACACGACCTCTGCCCGACAGGCTGTTACTTCATACCTGCAGGCCATCGGTAGCTACAAGAGCGGTAAGGCTCGGAAGCTGATCGCGCGGATACTCTGGCTGTTGAGTCTGGACGATGCTACTGGCACCATCGCTGCAGGGTTTGACGACTACAAGGGCGAGACGCCTGTTTGGTATTGGATCACCTTCATCCCGCAGTTGTTGACCGGCCTCGGTCACAGGGAAGCACCCAAGGTTCATGGAATCCTGCTCAAGATTGCCAAGGCGTACCCCCAGTCTCTCTACTTCCAGCTCCGGACCAATCGGGAAGACATGCTCATGATCAAGAAGAACCAGGAGAACAAGGAGAGGGCCCGGCAACGCGCCCAGTCGGCTGTAGCTGCGGCGGCGGCGGCGGCTAACGGCAAGCCTACCAGCTCGCCGGCCCAGGCTAAACAGGAAGCCAACCAGAACAAGGCCGAGGCATCATCCAGGCCCCCGACGTCCAACGGAGAGGGTAGTGTCCAACCCAAGACGGAGCCAAACGATGCCAACGGGCTTGCCGGTCGCAGCGTAGCTCCTACCCCAGCCGCTCATGGTGAACAGCAGCAGCAGCAGCAGCAGCAGCAGCAGCAGCCGGGACAGCCGGGACAGCAGCAACAGCTGGCTGCCAAAGACGGTGGTGCTCCGGCGTCAGCTGGCCAAAAGAAGCCTCCTTGGGAGCTTACAGAGGAGATCATGTCTGTCCTTAAAACAGCGTTTCCCCTCCTCGCTCTCTCGATGGAGACAATGGTGGACCAGATTCAGAAGTACTTCAAGTGCCCTCCCGACGAGGACGCATACCGGCTCATCGTCGCACTGCTCAACGACGGGTTGGCCTACGTCAGTCGGATGCCGGCCTCGTATGCCAGGGACGTGAAGCTGCCGAGTGCGACGGAGACCAACATCACGCGTTTCGCCGAGACGATCCTTCCGGCACACATCAAGACGTCGTTCGAGGCCGATTTCGTGATGGTCAAGCCAACCATGTACGAGTACATCCACAAGCTGCGGAAGTGGCGGGACAAGTTCGAGGAGAAGTTGGATCGCAGACCACCCACCGCGCCTCTCGAGTCTTTCTCCCGCCATCTTAGTGAGTTCAGGTATCTCAAGTTTGACGACGTCGAGGTGCCCGGGCAGTATCTCCAGCACAAGGACAAGAATCAGGACTTCATCCGCATCGACCGGTTCCTACCCAACGTCGGTCTGGTGCGGGCTATCGGCGTGTCGCACCGCCGGCTCACCATACGCGGCCACGACGGAAGCGTGCACCCATTTGCCATCCAACACCCCGCTGCTCGACACTGTCGCCGCGAGGAGAGGATTCTGCAGCTGTTCCGCCACCTGAACCAGACGCTGGCAAAGAAGAAGGAGAGTCGTCGGCGCGACCTCCAGTTCACCGTTCCCCTGATGATCCCCCTGGCCCCGCACATAAGAATCGTGCAGGAAGATACGTCGTACATGACTCTACAGGGGGTCTATGAAGACCACTGCCGGCGTAATGGAATGTTGAAGGATGAACCGGTCATGTTTACTATGGAGCAACTGAGGGGACTCATCGATCCCAAGGGCACAGTAAGTCTATCTCACTATCACCAGGAGCGATTCCAGGAGCACGAGCGGGAGCGGGCGCGGACGCGGGCTAACATGAGCGACCAGAAACAACCCGAACAGACGGCAACGGCACGTCTCGAGGTCTTCACGGCCATCCAAGAGAAATGGGTGCCGCACACCATCGCGCTCGAGTATTTCCAGAACATCTTCCCCGAGTTCTCGGATTTCTGGCTCTTCCGACGGCGGTTCTCGTATCAGCTGTCTACGTTGACTTTCATGACGTACATTCTGTACATGACGACCCGATACCCTCACAAGATGAACATCGCGCGGGGCTCGGGCAAGGTCTGGGGGTCCGAGTTGATGTCGTCCATGTCGCCCAGCAAGCCCTTCTTCCACAACCCGGAGCCGGTGCCGTTCCGGCTCTCGCCCAATCTACAGACGCTCATGGGCCCGCTCGCAACCGAGGGCATCTTCAGCTGCTCCATCATGGCCATCGCGCGATGCCTGACGGAGCCCGAGTTCGAGCTCGAGCACGCGCTGACGCTCCTCGTGCGCGACGAGGTCATCTTCTGGTTCACGAGCAGCCACCGGGCGGTGCATCTCAACGAGACGCAGCTGCGCGAGACGGTGCAGACCAACTGCGACATGGTGGTCAAGCGCGCGCTCAGCCTGGCCCAGAGCCCGGTCGGCAGCCTCCCGGCCAACCAGACGGTCATCGACCTCATAGCGAGAGCGGTGAACCCGATGAACCTCGCCCAGTGCGATGCGCTCTGGATGCCGTATCTCTAAAATTTTCACCTTGTTCTTCTCAGATGCGTTCTTTTCATATTCGTATTGTTCAAGGGCATTGCTGTTAGGTCACGGCGTTATAAGGGGGGGATCTTCTTCTCCTGGATGGCGGCGAAACAGGCTTCAATAAAAAGGGTGGGGAATTAATTAAGTTGAGAGCGCGGTGCATGGGAAAGGGAAAGGGAAAGGGTCATGGAAGGAAAGCGATTAGGTTAGCCAGTCTTTGCATGTGCATGTGTAGTGTATCATCTTATGGGCAGAAAATAACGCAGCTTAAATTGATGCAACTATTCTTAAATGTGAGCTGATGATGTATATAGTCTAAATGCTCCTTATTTTGTCTATCTAAAGTGCCCTTTACTTTGTAGCCTAGGTACGTGGAAAGGGGGATACTTAAACATGTGGTAAAAAGAATGAATTAATTGTATGGCGATTTCTCGCGGATTATTTCTTTTTTTCGCTATCTCTTCTCTGTTTGGTTGACCTTGTCACGATGCGTAACTCAACTTAACTAGGTTACCTTGAGGTCAGGATGGTTGTCAAAATGACTGTTTCTCCATCTGCTACCTTTTTACCCTCCCTCGGGACAGTAGTCTAATAGTCAAGACAGAGAACATTCTTTAGCACAGCAAGGATTAACCACTCTCCAAGTAAGTCCACCAAGACCCAAGCAAGTGAGGAGTAAAAAGTAAACATTCTGTTAGAACTTTAGATTTTATAATGTACAAAACCAGAAAACCGAGATCGGCCTCACCCGCAAGCTTTCCTTTTACTTGCGTATTTTCCCCAAAAAGGGAAAAATACCAAGAACAACAAAGCCCTCCCTCCCTCCTCCCTTGATAAAAACAATTAATTGACTGCCCGACTCAATCAGAATATGGAACGTAAATATACATGTAAACAAATAGGTATCTTTTCATCCCAAAAAAAAAATTGAAAATTACCGACGCCAAATCCCTGGAGTCCCCTTTCCCTCAACACCCGCACCAAATATTGTAATGTATGTAGTAACAACAAAAAATCATACAGTCGTCTCCAGAACAAACAAAATAAGCCGCCCTCTCGAACCACACACAAACTGGCGTCTGCGTGCAGAATTTTTTTATTGTTCTCCGCCAGAAGGAAGAGAAAGTGGAAGAAGGAAAGCAAATACGTAACCTAGCTTAGCTCGGTTTTTGTCATCGGAGTTCGAAGATCCTGGTGCGGGCCCTCTCGGTACCGACAGCCTCGCCGTTCATGATGCCATCGACGTAACATTCGCCAATCAGTTGGTAGAAATTTCTGGTGACCCTGGTCCCGAAGGTGCTGGCTGGTTTTTCAAGATTCGGTATCGCCGGCTGAGTTGTGGTGCTATTATTACCACCACTAGCCTGTGCGGCCGGTCTGGTGTTTCTGGCCTCCTCCTGCTGTGCATCATCTGAGGGGAGCAGTCCTCCCTTGCGTTTCCGACCCTTAAATTTCGCTGTGGCTTTCTTGGAAGTGTTCGCCACCGTGTTTTCGGATGTCTTGGCCGCCGTGTCTGTTGACGTGGTTGCTCCCCCGGTCCTCCTAGCTTTTGCGGCTGATCTGGTGTTTCTGGTCTTCTGCGGTTGGTCATTCGAGGGGAGGGGTCCTCGCTTACGTTTGCGTCCTGTTTGAGTCTGCTCGTGAGTGTCCGCCGGCGTGCTTGCAGATATGTCCGTCTGCGTTCCTGCGGATGTGTTGGCCGGCGCGTCTGTTGGCGTGGTCGCTCCCTCGTTCGTCGCCGTTGAACGGGCTTTCATTCTCTCCCTGACCTTCTCGAGTTGCCGCTTCAAAGGGTTGCGTGCAATTTCGGCGACGTGCGAGACCACCTCATTCTCCATATCTTGATCCGTCTTGGTGAATTCTCGCAGCACAACAGGCACACTACAGCCGTGGAGAATACATATCAAATCCCCGGTCCGGGCTAATTGTGGGACGAGCCCTAGTCTTCCGGGTGTGTTTGCCCCCTGACCTGGTCCTCATCAGCTTTCGGTTCCATATTACTGACTGCACCCTCGACATAACTTCGCTGACAAATTTGGATTTCCCAAAATGCACCATTCTCTCCGTGTTGAGCGTCTCGTCTTCGACACCTTGAGTATAGGCATGTCGTATCAGTCTCTCGTAATGCCTAGGCGCGTTTCGACCATTGGCGCCCCGGTCGGCAACGAGCGTGCGGAGATACTCTTTAGTGAGGGTGCCTTCGCTTGTCCCGAGGGCCTTCCACTGGTTTGGGATATTGCCTTGCTGAGATGCCGGCTTCAGAGTACCAATCTTAGCAAAGACGAAACCGTCAACAAAGAGACTGTGGTAATGGAGGCCCCTGCTCTTTCCGCGCTCGATCGGGTATGGCTTGTATCGGGCACCTCTGGAGGCGTTGTAGACACGCTGATCCGGCAAGCCTACCAGCGTGTCGGCGTTTTTTCGAGTCATGATCCCGTTCGCTCCGTCCCTGGCGAAGGCGGTTCCGGACACGGTCGGTACCCATGATGGTAGAGTATCTATGCCTTCCCCGGCCTTTCGCTTGGATTCCTGCTCTGTAAATCGGGCCCGCCAGTGCTCTCTGCTGTCCTCGTCCAGTCTTTCACGAGTGGGCGGTGCCCAGGGCCGGCAGATAATGTCCAGGGCCCGAGCTGGGTCCGAGGCACGACCAAGTGCCCATAAGGTAAAAGTCAACGTAGACGTCTGATAACGGCAGCCCGTAATCGACTTCGTAACGCTTGCCGAGCATATTGGCCGCCGCCATCCCTACTTGGCCCATCGCGGCCACGTTCTTGGCGACTTCGGGATCCGACTCGGCGTTGACGATTGCACGCGAATCACTGGCAAGAGCCAGGAGAGCGTAGATGGTGTCCAGGGGCTCGTTCGACTCAAACGTTGTAAACATGGTGACCAGATGGTCGAGCGTGAGCTTGGCCTCCCTCTCGTACTTCGTCACTCGCCAGAAGAGGTTATTCGTCTGCTCCACAAGCCGAGTGGCGTTGAGTGCGGGGAGGTGGCCGAAGAAAGCAGGCATGTGTTTGAGTGCCTTGTCACTCCTCATGTGCTCCGACAAGCTCTTCGTACCCGTCTCGACCTCGTTGAAGAGAGAGATGGCGTCGGCGAAGTCGACCCATCTAAACTTCTTCTGTCCACACAGCATGTAGGCGTCCTGGGCAAGGGCGATCTCCTGGATAATCCAGCGGCGACTGAACCACGGCCGCTTGATCAGCTCTCCGAGAGCTCTCCACTTCTCATTGGCCTCGGTATCTTCGATGAGCTGATCGAGGTGGGGGAGATTGAGGACGCGGGTCTCGATAAAGTCCCTGGCTACGTCGCTGTTGTCCGCCGCTGGACCGAGCCAAACATAGACGCGTCTGGAGTGACCGTAAATCCTTGCCATCATGGGCACTTGGTTGTTCTTTTCCTCGTGGTTATTCTGGTCTATGCAGATGTAGTCGATCCAAATTCGGCGTACCCCTATTCGGCGAAGCTCGATCAGAGCGGCATAGAGGTTGCTCGATACCGGGAAAGAGAACATTTCATCTGAGTGTATTATGTGGATTTCTTGACTGGACTCTGTTCTGCTGCCCCAGCACCACGACAGCGTATCGTACTCGTCTTCGTCTTGATTTTGAAAAAGCTTGCACTGGATAGTAGGAGAGTGGTCGTTGCCTAGAATCTCGAGAATCCGAAGATCCTTCCGCGCATGTTGCAGTGGGCAGTCCTTGTGAGCATACAGTGGGAAGCTGTTGGAGGCCATTTTGAGGGACGAGAGAAGTCATTCAGATGGTATTTGAATGGCAGCCGCAGGGGCTTCACATGGACACGAAAAGTCATACCTGAGGCTAGACAGTTCAAAGGGGCACCATATGCCGGGAGGCAGCTCCTATTAATTAACTAGGCCGAGCACCCCCTCCCCCGGGCCTGTCAGAGCCAGGTAATGAGCTGGCGTTGCTTATTTGGGGCTCCCAAGCATCCAAGCACATGAGAAGAACAATGGTCTCGCCTGCTGCAGACATCGGGCAAGTGTCTGCACGGCATCCAACATGTCTCTGCTGCAGTGGCCAGAAACTGACTGAACAGGGTGCTGAACAGGGGGGGGAGGAACACTCCCCTCCCTTTTCCCCCTAGATCATGTGCCATTGCATGACAATGTCACCCAATGCCAGCTCCTCGGCGGCAGCGCGGCCAACCGAATTCTCGAGAAAGACAAGCCCCAAGATTGCTACAAGGGGGGGCTGCAGACTGCAGTATACTGCACGCCAAAGGAGGCGGCTGAGAGATTGAGGGTTGCAGCCGCATGGGTTAGTAGGTAGGATTTGGGGGTGGGCGCAGGATGCTTTTCCCTGAACCTCGCTCAGGTGGGCAGTAGGCTGGTAGCATCGGGGACAGAACTCCAGTGAGCAGAATCGAGATGATAGATGAAGCCGAGGCCACATCGACCTGCTAGCCCACCCCGGCAGCCATTTCAGTTTTCAGGAGAATTGGACGATGGAGTTTGTGGACAGAAATGTCACGAGGGGAAGTTGTACAACAGAGCACCACACAGTACTGCTGTACACTAACCTACCTAATACCTACCACATGAGTGAAGGACAGGTGTGGTAGGACGACGTGCCTTAGAGCCGCGCCCAATTACCTGACTGGTAAACCAGACTGACTGGCGACTTCCTCCAAGGTCGTTCGAACTTGTACTGCTGTAGCCTGTAGTCTAGTCTAAGGCTAGAAACTGGAAGGTGCCGTCATGGCATCCTCCACGTCGGTACTTCTTCGTGAGCAGACTAAACAAACCATATTAAGTGGGGCGCGCGCCGTTCCGATATCGAATATCGTAAATCGTAGATACGTAACCAAGTATCTAGATGGTCTGAAATATTTCTTGTTTTTCTGTCCATTCGTCTTCGTTTCTCATAGACGCAGTACATAATCATTCATTTTATAGACTGAACTTGCCAATTCCCTCGCTAAACCGAACAAAATACCTCCCAGTGACGTCGACCATTGAAGGAAAGCGAAAAAAAGGACGATATATCGAGAATGGTAGCAGTCGCAGCCCGGCGCATCTTCGCGACGACCCTCTACGCGCCCCGAAGAGCCCTGCCCCTCCGGTCGATAACGCGCGCATACTCGAGCGGCGGCGGCGGCAGAGTCCAATTGGTCTTTGACCACCATGCGCCCCCCAACTCCGACCGGCACAGACAGGACTCCCCCATCTTGTTTCTGCACGGCCTCTTCGGGTCCAAGAAGAACAACCGTAGCGTGAGCAAGTAAGTGCGCATGAGGCGAGCACAGGAAGCAAGAAGCGGATCCTTCCAACCCAGAGAGAGAGCAGTCCGGAGACAAGTGAATGGAGGAAAAGACGAACGATTCACTAATAGACATCTGCTCACATGGTAGGGTTCTAGCGCGCGACCTTGGTAGACATGTCTACGCGATTGTAAGTACTCTTGCTTCGTTCAAGTCAAGCTTGCCAGCCTTCTTTCTTTTCGAGGAGTAGAAATTCTGACTTACTTTTTCCTACGACATAGGATCTGCGCAACCACGGCGAATCGCCGCATGCGCCCCGCCACGACTACCTCGCCATGGCCGACGACGTCGCTGGATTCATACACGAGCACGGGCTCAAGGAACCGACCCTGATAGGGCACTCGATGTAAGCCCTCGGGTCCCTTGACCACTCCCGGCTTTTCCCTCCCGGCTTTGCCGAAAAGAAGACGCTCGCAAGCCCCTGAAACGACGAGGCACAATCCTGTTGAATAACACTGACGAAGAAACAAACAAACAAACAGGGGCGCAAAAACAGCCATGACACTCGCGCTAGACCAGCCGTCCATGGTCGCGGACGTCGTATCCGTAGACAACGCGCCCGTGGACGCCGTGTTGAGCCGGAGCTTCGCGACCTACGTGCGCGGGATGCGCGAGATCGACGCGGCCAACGTGAGCCGGCAGAGCGAGGCCGACGCCATCCTCTCGTCCTACGAGCCCGACCTGCCGGTCCGGCAATTCCTCCTCGGGAACCTGCAGCGGACGACCGTCGTTGACCCCGGTGACAACAACGCCGAAGAGGCAGGAAAGGAAAAAGAGAAGACGGTCGTCAAGTTCAGGGTGCCCCTCGACATCCTCGGCAAGAGCCTCGACCACATGGGCGACTTCCCCTTCAAGAACCCGTCCAGCCACCGGTTCGAGAAGCCGGCCCTCTTCGTCCGCGGCACCAGGAGCAAGTACGTCCCCGACGAGACCATCCCGCTCATCGGCCAGTTCTTCCCGCGCTTCCAGCTCGTCGACGTGGATGCCGGACACTGGGTCATTTCGGAGAAGCCGGCCGAGTTTTTGAAAGGTGCGTTTTTTCCCTTTTCTCGCCCTTTTCCTCTCTCCCCCTCTATATATCATCTTGTGATATATCGAACCGCTGGTGCCGATTCGCGAGACAGATGTGACGATGACGGTGATGGCTGACGAAAACATGCATTCTTGTATAGCCGTCATCGAATTCCTCACGCCGAAGGAATAAAATAAATAATAATAATAGTAATATCAAATATCAAATATCAAATATCCCACGACACGAACAAAATCAAGATCAAGGAACGAGCAACTCGGATAGAAAAGGACAGGACGTTATGACATGGAACAACAGAAAAAGATTTATAGAAGGCCGGACGGATAGATTATATAGAAAGACTGTATCATAGATCTCATATCACATTATTAGGGGTTCATTAGAAAAAGTATTATTTTACGGTAAATCTGGGGTCTTGGGATATAGAGGGGAATCAAATCATGATAGAGAAAAAGGGAAGGGTTTTATTTCATCATTTCAAATGGATTTGTGTAGAAGATAGGTAGATATAAATGTGGTCCATGAGATATGTGGAAAGGAAAGAAAGCAAAACGACGTATGGATCGGAATAGGGGGAAGCAGGATGTTTGCCACTATTCATTATCTGCAAAGGAAGGAAAGGGGGGGAAAGGCTGGGTCACAGGCCTTTTTTGATCTCTTTTCATTCATCCAGAGAGAAAGAAACAGACAAACGAAAACGGCCTGTCGTATATCCAATACAATACACTCTACAGATAGACCGAAGTCGTGTATATTAAATGTCTAAACATTCCTCTCTTCTCAAGAGGGAGAAACCACGTCCCCCTTTCTCCCCAATCACCCCCCTAAATATAAGTAAGTAAAAAAGTTGTGTCTTGAACCAAAACAAAAAGAAGAAAAAAGGACATTTAGAGCTAACTAAACCTAACCATATCAACCTAGCCTAGCAAGAAGAACAAGGATTCGCCTCACCCAAACCCAAACCCAGACCTCCAATCTCTACTAACCCTCCTCCTCCTCCTTCTCCAGCAACCCTATTATGATTACTACTACCGCGCAAAAGCTGCGGCTTCTGCACGATGCGGTCCACGACCTCGACGAACGGCCTCTTCACATTCTCCCTCGTCTTCGAGCTGATCTCGCAGAAGCCCGACGCGCCCTGCGCCTCCGCGAGCGCTTCGCCTTCCTCGTACGACACGGCGCGGCCCGAGCCTGCGCCTGTGCCGCCTATCCTGTCGAGTTTGCTGCCGACCTAGCAAGCCAGGAAGAGAAAATAGGATTGTTAATAATTCGGGGGCCTCATCAATATTTATTTAGGTTTGGGCATGGGTACAATGAGGTATGTATATATGATTGAGAGAGGTTGATTGATTTTTACCAGCCGAAAAGGGACGGAGTTGTCAAAAAAAAAAGAAAGGGGGAGTCAACAACAACCAAGGGATGGGGCATATGAATATAAATAGGAAGAGGGGGAAACAAAAAAAAACGAACCAGATAAAGAACCGCCTCGGGATTCGCGTTCGTCCTCGCCTCCTCGAACCACCTGTCCATGCTCGCGAAGCTCTTCCTGTTCGTCACGTCGTAGACTAAGATGACGCCGTGGGCGCCGCGGTAGTAGCTCGTGGACAACGTGCGGAACCTCTCTTGACCGGCCTAGTTTTCGTTTCGTCCGGTTAGAAGAAGAAATCGCCAAAAAGGGGGGAAAAGGGTGGAGGGTTGTGAGCTGAGTAAAGTAAAGTGGTGGGGATCAAAGGAGAGGAAGTGAGAGAAAAGTAGGTTTTAACTCACAGTATCGAATATATTCAGCTTATACGCCTTTCCTCTCACTGCCAACTTTTTCATCTGTTACCAATGTTAGATTGATTGATATATACTAAATCGCAACATCATCAAAGGTGCAAGGTTAAAGGAAGGCTCTGAGGAGAGTATGCAAATGAGATAAATGTGCCTGTCTTGTGAGTAAAAACTCAAAACCAACACTTGCGATGTGAAAGACCAGCGAGTAAACGAACAAATACACCAGTGCTGCGGTGCTTGAATCAATACACACACACACACACACACACACATACCTTGAAGTCAATCCCAATAGTAGCCGTGGACGACTCAGCGTCAAAATGATCTTCGCAATCTATGCAACAAAACACATAAAGTCAGTCAGTCCCCATACCAGAACCTTCAAACACTCGATCATAATCTTGATCAAGATTTCAAGATCGCCAGAACGTCATCTCAAAAACTCACATCTCAGCAACACTGCACAAGGGTTAGCATAAGCTCTACTCAGTTAAAACATCACAAGATACCGTATCGCCAAAAAAAAAAAAAGATATCCATATGACAAAAACAGTAAAGGGAGATTACAAACAATGCATACATGAACGGGTTGGCCAAAGAAGAAGAAGATGAAGGAGAAGATAAGAAGAAAGCAGTAAGCAAAAAAAAAACACAACAGAAACTCACGCGCAGACTTCCCAGCACCAGATGGTCCGATGATCAAGATCTTGAGAACGGGAAGTGCATCCTCAGACGACGATGATGATACCGCCATGATACACGTACGAGCGAGCGGCTGTGAACGGCGGTGAGTCGTGACGGACGGCCGGGTAATAAAGAATAAGAAGAAGAAGGGGGAAAAGTATAATCGTCAAGACTCAACAGCCCCCGTGTGTATCACAGGTATCGTATCGTATCGTATGTAAGACCAGACCCCCGGAATCGCTTTATTGCGATTGCGATTTCGAAATACCAGCCAGGCAAGTAAGTCCGTATGGAGACGTGGTGGGTGTGGGCGCCAGACAGACAAGACAAGACAAATACGTTTCGTTGTTTTTGAGTCTTGAGAATGGCTGGATGAATTGAAATGATGCAAGTAAAGTAAGTAAGTAAAGTACCTTGCTCAGGTCTTGTGCTCAGATCTCAACCTGCAGCTGATTGGATTTAATTGCCGTTGTAGAATTGGGTAGTGCTGTCTGATTGACAGTAAGACGCACCAGGTTAGTCTACCTAAGATAGTCGAAAGTCAAATAGGTAAGTAACCACTTTCTAACAAAAGGCCAAAAAGGAACAACAAAATAACAAGTATCCCGGGCAATCATAATACAAACTTGAAACAAAACAATGGCTTCATAGGCATAGGTGGGATACTCGTATGTCCTCTGATGTATGTAAAGATGTCATATTTCTGGTTCAAATGGCGGGTCTCATAGTTGCAACTGCAGCATGTATATTTCATTAGGTAATCGAAGGCCATCTCGACTGTCCCATGTGAAAAGCATGGCTATATATATTGAGGATTGCTGCAACACTCAATTAAGAAGAGATATCACAATCAAGCCGAAGTGTACAAAGTGGCCTAGACATGTGCCCAAGGGGAAAATGAATGCCAACATTCAAAGTCTAGTTGTGTGATCATAGGTTCACGTGAGCAAAACACTTTTATCATGACCGTTTTTTGACTGTTGACCAGATCCTCTTCTGACTACATTGTGGTAGTTGTTGGCATCTCATCCATGGCATAGCCCAAGGACGCTACCAGCGTTGCCACTTAAACGCCTCGGGACTAAGAGTCGAAATGATTTTGTCCGGGAAACACGTGGGCGCCATGTATGCATCCATCTGGTGATGCCAGTCCAGATGCTTCATTTTGTAGAACCAGACACAAATCTCATCACATTCGTTATCGACCGAACCCGTGCGCAATCAGCTACCGATCTCATTTCATCGTTTTTGAGTAGTAGCTGTATCCGTGACATCCTTGCCACGCCGAACGTAATCAGAAGCGAGACCTAATGCCATTGCAGAAAAACCCACGCCGTTCCATGACCAGAGCTCATCACACAATTAGACCTCTTCCAGCACCCGCTCCTTGAACTCCCGCTCAACCTTCTGTCCGTCCTCGTTCGTCGTCGACTCGCCGTGCAGGGCCATCAGGGCACCGAGATCGAACTTGGGCGCCTTGAGGAGCTTGACCTTGCGGATGTGAACCTGGGAAAGGGTTTCACGTCAGTAGCTATTACGCATACGCAACCACAGAGAATCCTTCAACAACTGCGTAATCTCGTTCAATTCACATACGTTCTGGAGGGGGTAGATGCCCTGTGTGGACTTCTCAATCTCACGGCCGATAACCTCGGGGATCAGCTTAGAGGTGAGCTGCTGGAGGGTGCAGGTGGCAGCCTCGCGCTGGATGATCTCGACCATCTTCTTGCGGATGGCGCGGATCTGGGAAGAGGCGGCGTAGGTGGTCTTGCGGACCTGGTTGGGCCGACGCTTGGTGAAGGCAATGGCGAAGATGCGTAGGAGGTAGTCGTCGGTGGTCTTGACGGTGATGTTGGCCTCGATCAGAGATTGCCACTTGCGGACAAGGGACCGCAGCTTGTCCGAGGTGAAGTCCAGACCGTAGAAGTTGGTCAGGCAGTTCTTTCCCTGGACCTCGTCTACCCGCAGCTTGACCTTGCGGAAAGAGTGGTCCTCATCCTTCTGGAGATCGGCGAGGGAGACCTCGATGATCCGGCCCTTCAGGGCGTCGTTGGCGTTCTTGAGACCGCTGGTGCGGTTGACCAGGGTCTTACCAACACTGCAATGCACCTGTTAGAATAAACTGATCGTCTACGTGTTTTCGGAGGAAGGTAGGTTCATCGGTCGTACTCTCGGACGTTGAAAGGAGCAGGGGCCTGTATTTCAATTAGCCTTTCTGTTGCCATGCGACGCGTGCCGGGCAAAAAAAAGAGTAAAAGCACATACCTTGATGGAGTACCAGTCCTTGCGGGCGAAGGGGTCCTGGGCCTTCTTCTTCAGGCCCTTCTTTCCCTTGGACAATCTCTTGTTCCTGTACAGAAATGTCGATTAGCGCTGATGTTCTTGGTCATCAAGCGGCGGGGTGCGGTGCAGTTGCGATAGGTCGTTGAATCTCGAATTCGATAGACGACGGGAAATTCGGATGCAGCGAAGGGATTTCATTCGAGAGACTCACTTTCCAACCGCCATTTTTGCGAGGTGATCTGGGTGGCTCGCAAGTCAGGACGTTGATTTGAGGTATGGAAAGGGTTGCGGTTGCGGATTAGATGTCGAATGGAGCAACCTGTAAATTCTAGTGCGGCCAGAATAATTTTCTCAAAGCCCCAAAGCTGTGGGTGGATAAGTCCTGGGTGGGCAAGCGATTGTGGCGCACTTCTCTTTTCACCCATCCTTGGAGCACTAACGACTTCCTCAGCCACGTTTACTCTCCACTAGCCAGCTGGCAGTGGGGCTCAACGTCCCGGCGGAAGAAGTTGGGAATTCATTACAGGCCTGACAAGCAGCTAGTACTCCCTGTGTTTCAGGCACCCACTGTGCAGCTCATTTTCATTGCTTTCCAACCATCTCAGAATCATTGAACAAGAGCATCCATTATTGACCATGAGGTGTATGAGTAAACAAGTACAACGCTTTCTCTACCCGCTCTGAAGTTCATATTCCCGGGCAAAACATATGACTACATTTATCTCTCCATTATATGAACTAATTCATCTAACGCAAACAGAGCCGAGATGGTTGGAAATATTTCTGTTACTCTACTGAGGTATCTTATCAGAGACCGTCGTTTGAGGGTTTGATACCTACACAACGAAAGATCTATAGGTATATGACCCTGCCGTATGCTAGCCCCAGAAGCAAGATGACCGCCTGCGCCGTATTGCTATGCTGACTTCCGATATGCCCTCAAAACGCCATTCCATGCCATGCCCTGTCTTTAACAATCCATCTTCCTTTGTGAGGGGGTGTAGTGTGAAACAACCGCCGACAACCACGACAACAATACCACAGGATATGTTGTTCCCGATCAATCCGTCTCGCCGTGGACCCCAGAACGCCTCAACGCCCATTGCCTGTTCTCATGCCATTACCACTCCCTCTCATGTCCATTTTGGGCCATATCCATCTACAAGTGGATATGACGTCAGTGAATCCAGAAGGATGCAGGATGCTGAATACCCGCGCCTACTATCTACAGTAAGCCATTAGGGATTTCCTGCTCCCGTCTGCTATCGTAGCGGATGCAATTTTGTTCGTTTTGTGTCTTTTTTTGGTTGTGGATTATTTTGCTTTTTACTGTTTTGTCCCCATAACTTTGACGCATGCTGCATGTGAAAAGGTAGCCGGTTCAGTTACCCCTCTCGAGAGATTTTTCTTCACTCTGCCGTTGTTCTTCCTCCCATGTATCAAAACTTGGGAAGCTGAAATAGCATGCTGAATCTGGCGGATGAGAACCGTCCGTGTTAGCTTCCTGTTCAGGAATTGTCGGTAAAGCCAATTGAGAGGGTTTATTACGTGACTTACATGAGTCGTGTCTAGTCTCGGCCAACCGTTCAGAGTCTAAAGCTGAATTTCTTGACGATGCACTTGATGGCGTTGTTGCGCTGCTGCTGGAGACGGCGACGCGGCTCAGTAGTTCAGCTGCTCGCCGTGTCGAGTACGTTGGTGAGGTCAGCAGAGCTTGGCATGCATTCTCTGTGTTGATGGACGGCTCGGTGGCGTATGATCGTAGAAGCCGAGGTCTTCGGCCAGTCCAAGACTTATTGCTCGACGATGAGTCCCGACGTTGGTGATGATGGCTAAGATGCGCGGCATCTGACGAAAAGGAGACTGTAGACATTGCAGGTCTTGACGTCTTTGCCGCAATTGTTGGTGTGGGATATGGTGTAATTTTGAGCGTGTAAGTTGTAAAATGTGTGTGTGTGTGTGTATGCGGGCCGGTGGATGTTTATAGGCAAGGTCGGAGAACTTTTGTTGATAGCCGCAATGTTGACAGAACAGCACTTTAGTTGCTTGTATTGGAATGTGAGAACAGGAAAGATGTTTGCTCTTTGTTGTTCTTAGTCTGTTTTTTTTTTTTTGCAGGTGGTGGCTTATTATTTCGAAGAAAGAGAGAAGGTGAGACGTCTCGGGGCGGAGCGTTTGAGGGGGGAACAAGCTAGAGGGATATAGCTTCCTTCATGTTATGTCTCAAGCAGGGCAGGGCAGGTCAGGATGGGGCATCCCAGATTTAAGATCAGGAACGGGAAACGATGACATGGTACAGCAGGTTGTATGGATCCCAGGTCTCCGGGAGGTTACAGGTCGTAAGTTGCGGCATGTAAGGCAGGCAGGTAGGTACATGTGGTGCGTCGTGTATGAGGTATGATATAATAGTGACAGGCTACAGTACAGCTACGCTCCAGACTCTCACTCACCATCATGCCCTATTGGGAGTGTATAACCGGGACTCACGGTAACTGTGTAAAGCAGTACTATGTATACGACCACTCTACGTGAGCAGATAGTGCATAAAGTACCTAGGTCAGTCATCATCGTCGGACCAGGAACGAAAAAGGGAGACGGGGTCGGACACAGTCTCGATTTGCCCTCTTTCGGTGCATGTGTTGCGGATGGCCCATGGGGTCTGGTTTTGGCCAGCCTGGTTGCCACATGTCAAGGGAATATGGGGGGGCGCGGCGCTTGATGCGTTGTCTTTGTGGGTGGGGCTGGCTGGTTGGTTCCTGAATCCCGCCCACCAGTGAACCCACCTATTCGGCCGGACCATTCCCCTTCTGGACGCCATTTGGGTATCTGGGCGTTCCAGGCGGTAGGCCTGCCAAGGGTTATTGGGCCGTCTTGCACCGCCCTAAGGACCAGAACAGAAGAGCCCACACCTCCTTCCGAATGATGGCCAGGGCATGCCAAGCGTCGTTTGTCAAAGCGCGCATGGCCAAAGAAAGGACTGTCGTAAGTTGTTGTTGTTTATTGCGACGATGGCTGCGCTGCTTTCTCGCCTGCGCGTCCCTGGGTGTGTGTGTGTGTGTGTGTGTGTGGAGTGCAGCCGGTCGAAGCAGCGTCGTTGCATATGTAAGTCGAATTGGCCCACCATGTCACGGTGAGGTGAGTGATCACTGATACGGGTTCTAGTCTAGTTTGATTCATCGAGTGAAAATAAGATTTCGTTGGCCAGCAGCAATCCAATATCACAAGCCAGGAGGAGGAGAGTTTGAAACCTTGTCAAACCTACATACATGTCGTCGAGAAACCAGAGCAACGTCAGAAATGTAAAGCAAGGAGCTACAAGACCGAGCTAGGTTAGAGAGAACGCACAGGAGCTTGCAGTTTAGTAATACAGCTACCTGTACAGCTGTCCCTATCCTACCCAGCACAAAGCAAAGTGGCAGCAAAAGCTTCCGACCTCTCTGCCTCTGCCTCTGCATTCCCGACCTTTCCGCCAATCCGGGTCCATGGCTTCTCCGCGCAACGTGTTACAATACCACGGCAACACTACCGGCACCTAATCAGGGACAGAGTAGGTACGTGTTATCTCGCACAGCAGGTGACGCAGACCTACCTTCCTTACCTTACCAAGGTAGATGGATGGATATTTCTCTTGATATATAATCAATCGTGTCCTGTGCCAACTTGCCAGGTAAGACTTGTAACTTTGTGTCAGACCAGCGAGTTGCTCCTAACGGCACCAACCACGATTTGCTGGATAGGCAGTTATTATTTCAGTCAGCTTACCCGGCCTTACATTGATTGGGCTGACAGTGTAGTCTAGCTACTATCTGCCTATTACAGATAGATCATTGATCAACCTTCCCCAGCCTACGCGTACTCTGTTGTTACATTGATGGACCGGTTCAACTAGTCTAGAAATTATAGACATGAGAAAAAGCAGCCCTATCCTGACATTCTCTCCTTCTATCCTATCCCATCCTTTCCCGCTCACATCCCCGAAACGCGTTGGTTGGAATATGAAAAAGATGCAGAGAGACGAGACAATCTTTGGAGTAGATGTCGGTTTGAGCCATAAAACCGCTCATCCCGTGCTCAAATTCGACCCTCGCTATTGGTTTTTTTGTCATTTCCTCACCACTGATAACATATATGATATATACTTTACATTAAATACAAACGAATGGAAAAACAGATTAAGAGGGGACACGAGGCCTCTGCAGATCTTTTTTTGCAAAGTCTGCGTTGGAAATAAATGCCATTCTCATGTTCTCCTTTGTATTTCTGTTTTCTTTATTCCCAAGCGAAGCGAAGGAGGAGTGTATGTATGTACGGCTGGCTCTCTACGGTCTTGTTGTCTTTTTGCTTGTTTATCTCTCTCTCTCTCTCTCACCAGCTCGCCACAACAGCACCGCAACACGACAAGTTTAAAAAAAAGGTCTCGCACGTCACTATCCATCTATCTATCTAATACAGCATCTGTGCCTCCCATCACATCTTAACCTTACACATTTAGGGTAGGTAGGTAGGCAAGTACATACATACATACATACATACTTGCACGAACACCACTTTCTTACCTTACGTACCGTTTTGCCTCCCCAGCCTTATTCATTTTTCTGAAAACCCCCTACTTATAAAAATAAGTAAGTAACCTACACCAACCCAGCCAAGCCAGCCAGCGACAAATATTTCCAAAAAAAAAATTATTCAGCAAGGGCAAAAAGAAGGCGATTCTGCAAAATCCCACTTTTCCCTCGCCACACCCACATCGAGGGGTATGTATGAAAGGTAACCAACCAAGTACCCTCCCCAGTTCTACATACCTATCGGGAATACTATAATAAAAGCATTTCCCGGCGATGCGACCCTCCCTCCCATTCTTCATTCTTTATTACTCCCTTGCCTCGGGGATTGGTGCTGAGGAATGCTCTGATGCTACTTGGCACTGGTAAATCCATACATACATACATACATACTCGCACGACCGATAGAAAGGAAGGAAGGACAGATTATGTAAGTCGGTCACACGAGTGTGATGCTGCACCTGAAGCACCAAGCACCAAGCACCAAGCACCGGGGACGCAGGACAAAGTACACAGCAGACCGGACAAACACTTTCCAGGCGGCGATGCTTCCACGCGCGAGAGGACGATCCTATAGTAGGTAGGTAGGTAGGTAGGTAAAATGGTAGGTATTCTGTAGCCCGAAAGGTAAGGTATGCAATGTAATGTAATGCGACATAAAATGTACTGTAGATGCGGGGGGATATTTTTTTCTATTTCATCCAGTCTCGTTTCCCACGCCACCACCGTCCGTTACCACCCACATACGTATGCAGATATAACGCTGCTGCTAACCCCGACCAATACCACCTGTCTCTTGGACACACTTTAGTGGTCGATACTGATAGTGTTGTGCACGTGTGGTCAGTTTAACAAGAAACACAACAAAGGCAGCGAGTGGCGTCGTTCAGAAAGGGAAAAAAAAAACACTTACTCTTCCCACATTCGCCCCTTGACGGCCGCGAGCTCTTCTTCCGTCATCCTGTGGCCCGTGGTGAAGTATCCTGTAATACGCGAAAACCGGTCAGCAAAAAAAAAAAACCATGTCACCCTGTACTTCCTGAATCTGCCCTTCTTCCCGCGCCAAAGATCGGGACAAGGAAGAACGCACCGGCAGTGATTTTCGCATCAATCTCGACACGCGAGTCGGCCGGGATCAGCTCCTCGGGCAACTCCACTCGCTCGTGGATTGGGATACTGTCATTCGGGGTTAGCCACGATCATGTATGTATGCAGTTGAGCGAGCTGGGCTTTTCGTACCCTTGTCCTACGATGGCATCGTGCTTCATACTAGTGCTTTCATTAGTCCAATCCAGGGGCAACCCCGTCTCTGTCTCTCCTCTCCAGCGTATCAAAACTCACTTGCTCATGCTCAGCATCCTATCGATCTTCTTGATGCCGAGCCAATGGAGGATGTCGGGCATGAGAGCTTGGAACCGCATATCTTTGACTCCCGCGATATTCTCGGTCCTCTTGAAGTAGTCCGAGGCGCGGTCCTCCCCACGCTTCCGCGCATTGTATACGACTGTGCCGGAAATAGCGATTAATGCATGCCACACGGCTGTGGATTACTTCATAACTGGGACTGTTGACACTTACGATACTATAGAAAAAGTTCGGTTAGCTTCGACAAATACCTCATCGTCGGCGAAAAAGAGAGCCATCTTACCTTGGTCACCTCACCCAGCGCTCGTCCCTCCTTTCGGAAGTAGATGACAACCCCGCTGCCACCGCGTTGAGCTTCCTTGACGGCCTCCTCGATGCCAAAGATGAGATAAGGCCTGCATGTGCAGATGTCCGAGCCAAACACGTCACTGCCATTGCACTGTAATCCCTGTCAGCTGACCTCGGGTCGGAACTGTACCCATGTCTGGATGACGTATTTACCTCGTCGTGGATTCGCAGGGAAAGTCGCGCATTCTCATCAGACATCTTGGCCGGGTCTCCGAAGCAGTAGACCGTTAATCCACCTAAAACCTGTTAAAAAAGGACTGAGAGGAAACTAGTCGAGGTCCGCTCTTTCCCACACATACCGATCGGAGGCAGAAATACTTTAATGTCACCACGGGTGATGAGCTACCTCTGTGAGCTACATCTATGAAAACTCTGGAATTCGATTTTGGATTCACTCACCTCGGGATAGCTGCCACCAGTATGTTCGAAGAGAGAGCGGCGCAGCACCCCCTCGTCTATATGATGAATGCTTATTAGGATCGCTATGGTTAAAACGGGGGTTTCGAGTTACACATACCGATGCCGAAGCGCTCAGCTACGCCTGGCAGATACCAGACCTTTGCTTTTCGTTAGTCGCACTTCTCATGGTAAGGGAACACCTCAACTTACAGGTTCCACGGCAAACTTGGTTACGGCCAGTTCACCAGTTGCGTTCAGACAGACCTTGCCATCAGGGACCCTATAGTGGAGTGTAAGTTTGTTTGCACGTGGATCGATCAGGCGGATACGATCACACAACATACAGTCTGCCGGACCGGACACTTTCCTCGAGTTCTGGAAGCTATAATCTCGATGAGCCTTCATTCCTCTCCGTCTTAGTCAGCCAAGGTTAAGTTTTTGTCTCATTTACCTTCATGTGAGCTTTGGTAATGGCAATGGTTGGCCGAATATCGACTATGTTGTGTTGGTCAGTGCTGGACTGTCATTGGTTTCAAATGTCGAGGTGTGTGCTTGGCTCACCGTTCTCCTTCTCCATTACGTCTTTGAATAACCAGGGCGACAGGTGGCCCCACGGATCCATGGCCACGATTTTCTTCTTGTCAGACCATTGCGGGAAAGGGCCGATATTGGCAGCCGGCTCTGTGTTGGTGAAGTCCGGTCTTCGTGTAAACCCGTTAAGACCGTTTCTGTATGAGAAAGTCGTACACGTTCCGCACTTACCTGTGGTTGACATTGAGCTGTTTGCTGGCCACAGCGAGGGCGAAATAGATTGAGTATGAACCGCCATGAGCTTAAAGGGGAATCTCTTTGTGAGTAGACGCTGAATATCTCATGTTGATAGGGGCTATTTACCTCCAATGGCTATGAGAATCAAGGCCCGTTAGCAACTTCTCCTCCTGTAGATAACCAGGAGCGACTTACCGTTGCGTTTACGGATCGTCGACGAGGATCTCGATACCACGACAGGCCCTCTTTCGGCACCTGCCGCGCCCCAATTAAGGGGTATGGGGCTTATGCCTATCTGTTTCGGATATGTACTTGTATCTGGTCAGCACTACATTTGTCTCTTTTTGCTGGAGTAACTGCAGGGACTGAGCTCACGTAAGAATGATACGGGAAGTGAAGCCGGCGCTCTCTGCCTTCTCGGCTTGCAGGCTTTTAGAGCCCTCCGTCTCCGGCGTGGGAAGATCTGCCTGAGGCAGAGCAGCCACGGCGGGAAGAGAGACGCCGCTATCCGGGGTCGATTTCTCGTTCAAGGTTGGGCCCTGTGCAGATGGCTCAAGGGTGTCAAGTCGTTGGGAAACCGACTCGACTTCAGCAGCCAGCTTGGTCTGGTTCTCTTGAATGGCCTTGAGAGCTTCAAGGACAGAAGCCATATCCCTCGCGGTTCCCGTCCCCGTCGCCATGGTGCCAGTTCAGATGATGTGGTGTGAACAGGTAAGTAAGTGGCGTTGTAACTTGAGTAGGTACCTAGCAATCGTTGGAGATGGAGCTATCTAGGGAAGTATCTACAGAGCACAGACTTGGGGTTGAGCAAACTGAGAATTCACAAAAAGACTACAGAATTAGGTGAAGGGCCAGCAAGGTAAGAAAAGGGACATCGAGTTTAAGAAGAGGGACGATGGATTGTCCTTGATAGGTAAGTAAGTAAGTTAAGTGAGAGAGGTAGGTAGAAGGTACTTTGTCTTTAGTCGCCCCCGCAAGTTAAAGACGGATACCTTTAAGCTAATCGGAAATAAGCCTTTATGACACTCAATCTTGTAGACTCTAGCTTTGATATACGATCTGTTTGTCATTAGGTAAAAGAGAAGGCCAGGCGCATGCATATCTATTGAAACCCAAGCAAGTGCTACCTCCTGTTCATCAGCTATGTGGCTTGCCGTCCGGCAATACCTTATGTGAGCTTGAAGACACGCATACATGTAATCAACGAACAGTAAGTACCTTGCGTGGGAGGTTGGGAGGGCTGAGTTGCTGAGACCTGAGCTGAGGGGTAGGTTAGGTCGTTAAAGGTAGGGGGATTCTTCAGTTGAAAACCGGCCTAGGCAGGTTGCAGCGCATATTACCTACTTCCCATTTAACAACTTTGTACTCCCGTACTCCTAACACCCTATGAGGATATAAACTTCGGGTAATGGCATATGCAAAACGCATGACCTGGTGCAATGGCTGAGCTACTGTGAAGAAAAGTATTCTAATAACAATCCTACTTGGATACTGAGTTGATGTATATTTAATTCTATTTACTAATATACCTACAAAGGGAGACGCTGCTTATCAAGTTATCAACAGATAGAAAGGAGATACGACCGATGATCTTGGGACTAAAGTTAGCGGGGAACTCCGCGGGTCTTCGGAAGAGCTTACACGGGACGGGACGGAGATTGCACACAATTCACCGATAAAAACATCCATTACTGGTCCCGTCCTGGCAGACTAAAGCGGCCCGACAGACAATTGAAGGGAATTGGGCAAATGTATTCGTACAACAGTATAACATCTTGCTGCATAGGCACTAAGAATGTGAAGTCAACACATACATACGTATCCTGAAATTCCGAAAGGGGAAGACAGCACAGTCACCGTGCAGTGCAGTCACAGTGGTCTGATGACAGCTCTCCGGTGCAGGAGTCCCCATGACCATCTGACTGAGATACCTACATGCCGCGTGTCTCCACCGCCGACAAACGGTTCCGTTTCTGATAGGACATTGAGCTGGTCACCGCTTCCAGAAGGATTTCCCCTGGGTCAAATGCCAAGTATCCCAACAGATACCTGAAGATAAGAGACAGATATTACTACATTTTACGTAGCCGAGTGGATTTGAAAGTGACGTGTAAAGGGAGTTTCCTTCTTCCTTTCGAAAATAAGTGTTATATTGTCTTGAAACACTGCAGATAGGTACGCGGCGACGACGACAAAACATATTCCTCCGCCATCTCTTTTGCGAGTTCCCGCTTTTCGCTTGCGGTGGCGTTGCTTCGAGCTGCTTTTCACTGCACATGCAGGCTATCATTTGTTGTGCAAGGGCTTAAGTCGAGGCTCACTATTCGCCAGCATTATGTGGCTTAGGCTGACTTATAAAGTTTGTGGCTTGGTCACGAGAATACACTTTTTTTTGGTTTCTCTTGGGGATGCGAGTGCGAGTTTATTTAACTTGTACTACAGAAATAGAGCCAAGTGGGCATTGAAGCTCTTTGAGTCTTCGGCAAAAAGAGACGAGGCTGTGCTGAAGTTGCAGCCCAATCAGCCACAGTGAAGCGCGACCTTCCTTGGGTAACTGGTTTCTGATCTACTTAGGCCAAACTTGCTGTCGTTTCGCTTCTCAACTTTACATGCCAGGAAGCTTCTCGAGCCCTGTTACGAAGAGTTAGCATATCAGTTCGGGGGGCCGGGGTCTCGACTCTGCTTTTGGAAAGAAACGACATACATCCGTCCGTCTGCTCGCCGACCATGTCCTTGACGGTGCACTTGCTGGCGGTGCTCATCTGCTGCTTCTGGAGCGAGCCACAGCCGTCGTAGAAGCACTCGGACTTGTCCATGGCGCGCTGGAGCGCGTCGCCCTTCCAGCCGAACATGTAGTCCGCGTGGTTGCCGTTGCCGGCGCCACCCTCGAAGCTCCACACGAACGGGTTGGGCGCACCCGACGGCCAGAGGCTGTTGAACTTGGTCGTGTCCCAGACCGTCTCGTACGTCACCTGCGGCATGCGGACCGGGTGCGAGGCCGGGCACGGCGGCGCGTTGGTGAAGCCGTCCATCGTGATGGTGTTGTACATGTGCGACTGGTGGTCGGGGCTGTCGAGGTTCTTCCCGTCCCAGCATCTATGCTTCTGGTTAGTGCTGGCCAGAGGCTATGGTTTTTATTCATAACCTTCTCGAACAGGTAGGCGCCCGGTACTCACGCAGGGAAGTGGTTGGTCACAAAGATACCGCCCGAGCAGGGGATCTTGGGGAAGTCTGGCATTTCCGGCCCTCTGTTGGCGCCGGTCAGGCACTGGTAGCGAAGGCCGACATGTGCCTGGCCGGTCGTGCTCGGGCTGCCGACGGTCATGCGGAAACCCTATACATACGCGGTCAGTTACATTATTTCACAGTGACTCGACATTGCTGCTAAAAGGCAGCATTTACTCACAGGCTTGAAGCTCTTGACAGGGTTCTGCTTGATGTTGTCCCTGATGAGATCGGTCTGAGTGTAGTAGACTGTAAGGCCTCCTTGGGTGCCAGAATCTATTATTTAACATTATTAGCGCAATAAGGAATTGGCTTTACCACTGAATACTCACAGCCATCGAGGTTACCAGGGTTCACGGGGATAACCGGTACACGGTGGTAAGAGCCGTTGGTCGGGTGCTTGAAGTACAACGTCGCGGTCCAGTAGTTTGAGAAGTCCTCGGCCATCTCACAGGTAGTGCAGGTGGCCCTCGAGCTCACATCGCCCTCCATGGTGGCGTTGAAGGCATTGCCGCCGACGATATGGTGGACGTGCGATGATGGGTTCGCGCCGGGCTGGACCACGGGGTCGAGTCGCTGGATGGTCAGTGTTGCTGTGGCATCTGGATGTCAGCAGATACTCGTCTGAAGGCACACGACGCGACAACGGCAAGCCTTGGGCAGGACTCCAGGACACCTTCGCGAGGAGAGAGTCCAGCTTTTCGGCATGGCAACAGACGAGAGTTGACTACAGAAATAGGAATGAGAGGGGAGTTTGAAATCTCTCACAGCACTGGAATCGGAGTCCGGCCTGAACAGGCACGACGAGAGCAAGGGCTCCCGCGGTATTCCACTTCATCTTGATGGTCTGCAGAAACCTGAATGAATACTGTATAGGATACCAGAGAGAGTTTTCGAGAAAGGGGTCGCACAACAAACAGGACAGTGACAGGCGTAAGTCCGATCAAGCTCATGGCTATATATATCGGATTTCGACCTAGCGCAGTCCATCGTCTGGATTGCCCTCCACCGTACATCCATGATTCCGGCCCTGTAACGTCTCCAGCTTTACCGGGGCATGATGTTTCCAAGACTTGACTGGATGGAACACCGAAAGGGTGATCTGCTTGGTTCACGGCACATGGCTTGCGAATCAGCGTAGGCCCTCATTACCCGGGCTATTATCCAGTCATTATATATATTCAATCACACTTGTGCCCCCTTCCATTCGATATCAACCCTCGGTAAATATCCTGGATGCTTCTTAGGCTGCCGGCAAATCTCGACCCCTTTAATCATATTCAGCTTCAGGATTTCCTATCTCGACAGTCCTGGTGAGCTGCCGAACGGAGATCAACAAACAGACCAACGGATTGGGGGATACTGCATACTCTATACAGGCATTATCAGACAAGGTCCATGCAGGGCATAATAAAGGATTGGCCCTTGCATTGCAGCCAGACCTTCTAAAAGGACAGAGAGCGGATCGGCTCGAAGTATTTAAAGCCGATCAACTTTCAAGAGACGGATACGTCCCAAGGAGGCAAACAACGGCTCGAACAGGACATCTCGAAGTGTCAAGGGATTTCAAACACAGCCTGCATCCTAGGTCTCATATTGGTTTGCACCAAACAAATAAGTAGTGAAGACTGACATGACAAATTGTTTCCAGCCTTGTCCACAAGCAAACTGGACTGGGTTCTGGAAGGCAACATGTCGTGCTGCCTTTGCAGGCTGCTTAAGTCATAACTGGATTGCAAAGCATGTTACTTGTTTGCAGAGGTAGGAACGAATTAAAGTTCTGTCTGTGAATCCCCTGTGATGGCTTCTTTACTGACAAAAAGACAAGTACAGCAGTACGTGCTTTATGAAGGAGACCATTTGGACAAACTTCCTCTCATCCCATTGCTCTATCTTTATATAGTATATGCAACTATCTATCTACACACATTCACTTTCAGGATGTTCGTGATATATCGGAGATAGTATGAATTTCTGTGTACTTAGTACGGGAGTACAGCGGATGTATTTCTACAGGTGGCTGGACTTACCTATGAGCACGACATTTACGCCACATTTCGGCCCTCAGGTGAACCCCCTGACCATGGCTAACAGCTAACATGGGTAACAAGACCCCACTTCTGAGCTCTACTACACTTTTGATGCGAAACCTGTGACGAACCAGTTAGCGCTACCGTTATAGTGCATGCGGCATGCTTGCAAACCAACGCGTACCTAGGAAGTATTGAACGCCGTGATCCATCGGATGCGTGATCCCTGGAAACATTTATGTACTGTGAAGGTAGCTAAGGTATCTATTCATTCATTCCACCACCAAAGTCTGATCGCATGTCCTTCTGTCATTCTTTCCTCCCCGCTACCAACATCGTCTAGTCTAGGAAGATATCCCATTTCCTTGGAGAGGAAAACGGTAGTCAATTACGTCACCGCAAAAGGAAAAACAGAAGATAGGAAAAGGTATTTTTGTTGCGCAGATCCTCTTGTGCACACATTCTCCCGTCCCCGGTCGCAACATCCCAGGCAAAACATGGTATGTACTTCTTCTCACTCATCCACCAAGTTTTCATGGCGGAGTAGATAGTACTGGCTGTTCGCGATGTGAAAAGAGCAAGACTGACCCAGGGGCTTTTCCCGCGACACTACAGGGTAAACGCAAGAAGAGTTCCCGCAAGCCTCAGGGCCCCAAGAAGGTACGCAAACACGCACGCACGCACGCACGCACGCACACACCGACAAAGCAGCGCCTTCGAGCTCGACCGGATGGAGGAGCGCATAAAGCGCATCCCACACCTTTCTCGATCCTATATTTCCGCGACCATTTACTGACTTATGTATGGGGCTTGCTGCACACACAACAGAGAGAGACCTTGGCCAAAGAGTTCACCTGCCTCTTCTGCAACCACGAGAAGTCGGTCACCGTCAAGCTGGACAAGAAGGCCGGCGTCGGGAACCTGTCTTGCTCCGTTTGCGGCCAGAGGTTCCAGTGCGGTATCAATACGCTGGCGGAACCTATCGATGTGTACAGCGACTGGGTTGACGCGGCAGGTAAGTTTTCTCGGCACATTTTGCCGTGGGCGCTTTTGCGCTTCATTGCGTGTTTTTGATCACCCTTTGTTCTCTAACATATATATACCTGCAGATGATGTCGCCAAGGAGGCCGCGAACGATAGGACTACTGGTTCGACCTCATACTCACGGCCGAGCACTCGTGCCCCTATAGTCGACCGTGAAGTCGAAGACGACGAAGATGGAGGGCATAGATATGAGGGCGAAGGCATTGTGGCCGACGATGACTATGAATGATGGCCGTTGATCGAGGTCTCTTTCATGCTTATGGGTTGCTCAAGTGAAAGGCGTTCGGTCTGGTTGGTTACGGAGTGCATTGGATTCATGTGTTTTACGGATGGAAACCCTAGGCCTACTTATATAAAGGCTTTTTCTTTATAAAACTGCCTGCCGAGACCGTTGCTACCAACCTTGACCTGACAAAATTGCGATCCATCAGCAAACCATCTTACTGTGTCTGCCAACCCCATTCTCAAACAGCTGCTGTCCCTGCATAGGGTAAGGCCCCGAGAACACTACATAGTGTAGAAGCGATCGCCAAAGTCTCCCAGTCCAGGGACAATGTAACTTGTGTTTCTGTTAGTTCTGAGGTATCATACGGGACTAGCAGTGTTAACTTACTTCTTAGAATCAAGACCCTGCGTAGTGGCTGTTAGCGACTATATTAAACCAACAAAGTGGTTTGGAATAAGGGGTACATACCTCGTCGACGAATGCAGTAACAACTCTCAGCTTGGGGAACTTGGTGGCGAAGTTGCCAATGCCCTCAGGGCTTGCTATCAAGTTGAGAAAGAGGATACGATCTTCTGGGACACCTCGGGACTTGAGGACCTCAACAGCCATAATGGCCGAACCGCCTGCAGATGCGAATCCCAATTAGTTGCCGGCTCCGCAGGGCGTCAAGTGAAAAGCAGCACTACTGACCCGTAGCGAACATGGGGTCCAGCAAGAGCACCCATCGGTCAGCGATATCCTCGGGAAGCTTGTCGTAGAAGAGCTTTGGCTGCGCCGTCTCCTCGTCTCGCTGGATGAGGATCTTACCGATCCTGACGGACCGGCAGCAGTCTCGTAGCCCCTGCTCCATAGCCTCGCCTGCCCTCATGATGGAGACACCACATATCTTGCCTTGGAACATGAGGCCGGCATAGTTGCGGCCCACGGGCGTGGTGACTGTCTGCTCCACGACCGGGAGGTGATTCAGGCCTTCCTCGACAAGCAGACGGATGATGCGATTCGAGTAGAAGACAAAGTCAGCACGATCCGTGCTTCTGTCGCGGATTTTTCTACCATGTGGGAGTAGCACGAGTTAGCTACCTCGTATGTTGAACCACCTGGTCTCTCCCCTCCCCCTGGCACTTCTGGTGGCGTGCCCGCGCCAAGGCTTCTGTGGGCCTCATGCAGACCCTACAAAGTCGGGGAAGGGAGACACGGCTTGCGTCGCTTCGTTGCGCTGATGAGGGGCATCACTCACGTGAGGAGGGCGATGAGCTGAGGAGTTTGAGGAAGGATGGTGACGGTCTCATGTTTCACCTCCGTTGAGACGGTGGCATTGGGCTTCTCAGACCTGTAGTCTGGCCCGACGCTTTGTGTCTGAGGGCGGCCTTCTGTGGTTGATGCCATGCTGTGACTGATATACAAGTAGGTAGACCAAGGATGCAGATACCCGACAAGAAAAAAAGCCCTGGCGATTTGCCAATGAAAGGACGATCTTAACCTAAAGGCCGGCTGTAGGGATGGACATGTATAGACAGATTAGCAACCAGGCGTTTGATTTGAGTAATCAGACCAACTTGAACGAATGGAAAAATTACAAGATAATGGGAGCAAGGTTGAGGAACAATGATGCTTCAAGGGTTGTCACTGCCGTCTTCCCGTACAGCATTTGCTAGCGGACACTAACCTTACAGAATCGCAAAATCTAGTCTAGATAACGACTCGGAGGGTCCAGTCTAATGGGAATTTAGGAATCAAGGTTATCTTTTTAAGGGCGAACACATCCACCCTACAATGGTATATCCAGAATTCCAAAATATAATTGTGTACCTGGGCTGGGCACTGTAGTTGTGTGTATTGATTGACCCCGCCATATACAACACGATTATCGGAGATTGCCGGACACAGATCCCCTCATGTCCACAAACCGATGTTTGACAATAAGCTGAAGATATTTTTTGTTAACGACCTTGCCAAAACACAGGCATGCCGATGGAAAATGTAGATCCTGTCAACACAGTTATACCTCCCTAAGTCACGGTCGGTCGGTCGGTTGACAGTCCCTTATCAATAGCGCAGCAGTCAGTACAGCAGTACACATACAGCAGTATAAATGCCGGGAATGTTGACACTGTTAGGAATGCAAGCATGAGAAATACAGACGAATGCAGCTATACTAGTACTCATAGTAATAATTGGCATCAGATGGTTGTCAACGCGAAGGCATTGGTGAGAAGACTTCAGTCTCTACGCGATACCCGTCAGTCATTTATATGAAGCTCTTTTATCGTCTTGAAGGTACATAGTCTACAGTAATACGGAGTACAAAGTAGGTGCATACATGTAGGTTGCGCCTGGCAGAGAAACATTCAGACCTCCCAACCTACAGCGGTATTATGATGCTTTCCCTCATCATTTAGAAAAACCTTTTAAATATTGGTCCAGACGGGAGTTACTATTACAACAAAGTGTGCCTTCAAGCCTGCGCCTACCTTGGTCTACCTACCTAAAGCAGTAGGTTAACTTGTTATACTTGGCTTGGAAGGTACCTACTGGCGCCCATCCCTACATAGTAGTACCTACCTCATACCCAAGGCAGTTAACTCCCTCCTTACACACATACATACAAACCTGTACTCTGCGCTTACCTGCAACCAAGCGAGACATTACTGATTTTATACCTTCATACAATCTATCTACCCTCTACTTATTGTCCCACGTACGCCTAAAACAAAGACCACCTACTTACAAGTACCGCCCGGCTGCTCGCATTCAAAACTCACAGTACATTTGCGATCAGACGCTATCTTGCGTGCCGGTCGCTTTTCGTCTCTGCGACAATGAAGCAATCCTGAGAAGCTTTCCACCCAATTCCAACAATAGCAGTGCGATCGCGTGTGCGATCTGACCACAGGAAGCAGCCATGCCGATCGAACAGGATGTAGGGGTAATCCGCAAAAGAAAGGCGTTGAACACGTATGGAAGGGCAACGAAAAAGAGAGTACCGAAGCCGACGTTTATGCCTTTGACCGCGTCTACATCGGGGTCAGAAGAGGAGCATGTCGACGCGTCGCGTATGGCTGTTGCACACCGCCGACCTGCGACTGTTCCTTCCGCCAAACCTGAAATCAGAGTTGCCTCACCGCCCGCGCGTTTGAAACGCAGCAATGAAGGACAAGATGCGCAAATCTCCGTGGCTTCGAGCTCCGACCGCAGACGCAAAGTCGCTCAGCTGCATACGTCGAGAAGGCCAAAGCAACCCGCCGCCCCAGCTAGCGAATCGGAAGGAGAAGATCGCCCAGCAGCACCGGTACCACGTCGCTCTCGGCTAACCCAGCCCGAAAGGAGATCTAAGTCGACTGCAAAGCCGGCCAAGAAAGAGCGAGCCGATAATGAGACAACCCCCGCCGATTCCATGCGAAGGGAGGTTAATCCACGTCTTTCAAGCCCGCCGCTGACGCCAACACCCCCAAAGGTGTCTAGAGAGCCTATCGGGTTGCCTCGTACCTCCAAAGGGGTGTCCGCAGATGTGACCTCGAGCAAAAGCGCGCAACCGAAAACCGCCCAGCAACAACAGAAAATACCTCTACACCATATGGAGAGCCCACAGCCTACCAGGGTAGTGAAGAAACAGACACAATTTGCGCCCGTTGAGAAGATAAAAGGCTCGAGTTCTGCGGCGAGGCCACGCAAACGACTCATAGACGCGCTAGCAAAACAGGACTCAGGGGATGCCTCAGACTTGGGCGAAGACCTCTCAGATGACCCGTACAAGGATACCGGGACTGCCGCGGATGAAAGCAGCGGCGGCATTGCGTCGCAACATCTGGTTCTGCCGGCAACTCCCAAGCCCAAGGCTAGGGCGGCGCCGTCTACAGGTGCAAGGACGTTTGTCCGGTCCAACAGTGCGCTCAAATTTACCTATGGGCAAGGCCGGAAGGTGCTCGAGGAAGAGGATAACCTTTTGGAATCATTCGCTCTGCCAGCGGAATCATCATACACTCGAAGAAATCTAGATCCTGAAGGCCCTAAAATGTCGTTTGGCCCCGGCACGCTTGGCTTTGACGAGGGAGATGCTGTGAATCATTCGCCGAGCTCGAAACTTCGAGACATACACGAGCTCCGACAGGCTGGCGCGAACTCGCGCGTGGCGGATGCGATGCAGGACCTTGTTGACCAGATAGGCAAACCTGGTACCGGCTCCCCATCGTCCCGCCGAGCAGCTTTGCTACAGGTGGCTGAAAAGATGCACGACAAAACTTTCATACGGCAGTGTCGCAATCATGGCGTGGAAAGCGCATTGCTCGCCAATCTTGGCGAAGAATCTGATCACATAAGCGGCTATCTTCTACTGTCCTCTCTCGTCACTATCCTAGCCAAAGATCCCTCAGCTCATATTGGCCAGCTGCTTCGAGCGGAGGAGCCTGGACCTCTCTTTGCTCGACTACTAGCCATTAGCGACGACATCAGAAAAGTGGTCAAGGATCGGAAAAGCAATCTATCTAAACGAAGCCAGAGCTCAATCATTACCCTCGAAAGCCTACTTCGTGAATTGCCCATCTGGGATGGACATCCCCCCTCATATATATCACCGAGGGGCCTTGCCATTAAATGCCTGCAAATTCTCATTGGGCAAGATATCCTCATCGATATGGACTCAACCGTCTTCACCGAGGCCGTGACGGCCCGTCTCTTCCAGGTCATATCGGATGCCGGCGTCGACGCTGCGTGCTGGGATTACCCAACCACCGCGCAGTCTATCGAACTACATGGTGCTCTGTCTGTGCTCGACTTCCATGCCGTCAGCATGTCGGCCGTTCGAGGCGGCAATGGCGAGTGGGCAGGGCCATATCTCTCTATCATAGCTGATGCATTTAACACTACCCTTCGCATGCCCTTGGACAACAAGAAAGGGGTTGAGGGTCTTCTTCTCAAGCTGACCATCAACATTACCAATAATAATCTTTCTGCACCTGATATCTTCGCCTCTAAAGGTGTGCTCCCAGTGCTGGCTGCCTCGATCTGCAGTAGCTTCGATCGGGCCTTGGCTCTGATCTCGCAGGGCTCGTGGGCCGAGGGCGTCTTGGATGGGCTTCTCTTGCGACTTGGCATCCTCATCAACTTCGCAGAGCACAGCACGCCCGTCCGACAGGTGGTGAACGATTGTCAGTATGGCAATCCTCAGCCAGTCGACGAGCTGATCCGGCTTTTCATCGAAAATCACCGCCGGACAGGCGAGGTACGTCACAAAAACAAAAGCTCACTCACCCACTGTAATTTCTCGATAGGGGAGCTAACCCAATCCGCTTATCATGTACAGGCTGATTCCATGGAGAAAACCCATCTTAACGTTGCACTCGGATATCTGGCAGTGCTGCTGGGATACCTTGCTTTGTACGGGCCTGTGCGCCAAAAGTTCGTCCGCAAGCATTCAGCAAGAAGCATTGGCCCGTTGATCGGGTCGATCCGCGAGTTTATCGCACATTACGAGCAAGTCGAAACCGCGCTGAGCGGCGATGATGATGAAACCCACAGTCATGGCACGTACTTGCAACAGCTTCAGGAGCTTGTCCAGCAGCTCGAACACGCTGCCGTCCACGATTAGACTATGAGGCGGCATAGGAAGCTTTCTGATAAACATTTTGTATTAGGCGATGATGTTTATACATTCATACTTTACGATGATGAGATACCAGGCATGTACCCAGGACGTTTATTTTGTTTGTTTTTTTTATTTCAGTATACCTCGACGACGGGCAAGGGGCATGGCAAAGGGGTCGCGCATGATTTATCAATACAGGGCACTAATCATCATTGGTTGTGGATAAGGTTTTATCCAACTTACAAAAATAACGCAAAGGACTTAAAGACGGACGGCGTATCAATGCATGACTTTTATACCACCCATCTCCCTACCTTCTTTAAGGTCTAGTTGCTGGCAAAATGCGAACTGAATACCCTTCACTGTCTATCTGCTGAGGTAGGTAGACGACAATCAGAAATCGTTGCCCCAAGTTCCGCTCTGTTGCAAAACCATAAACTAAGGTTAGAGTATCACGGATATACCGGGCTGATGGTTGTAAGAATTGGGAAGTTGATTGCGCCTCTCATCTGTCCCACTTGGCCTTGTATACTTTCTGCTAATGTGGATCAGGCTGGCTTATTTGGGTGCTTGTTCCTTTGTTTATTGGAAACAATAAGGTTTTAAAATAGATCTGAAAAGCTTTATCTAATGCATGCGCCTGGCTGGATTATTATAGAAAAACATGTATGACATGTGACATTTCCATGTCTAAAAAGTCTATCTGGGGTAGTTTGACTGCTCTTGCCCAGCATTCCAAGAGCAAACCAAGCCTACGTCCCTTGCATACACCGTAGTCGCTGTACCTACATAGTAACCTAGTCTAGTATAAATGCTATATGCTCCCCGCCTCATAGCCCCTCAGCCCCTCAGTCGACCAGTGAATATTATGTAGGTACCTGCTATTCACCGCTATAGTTCCACTGTACCAGTATATACTGTAACCTCAGGCAGGTCGAACACATCCCGTCATTTGTCCGTCTCTATCTACTTATTATTTGCTTGCATATTCGTCATAGCATGCAGTGTTCTCGAGCCGCGTAATCCAATTGAACCACCGGAGAGCTTCCTATCTTACCTCCCTACCTGATAACTGTATCGCCTACTGTTTGCGCGGGTCTACCGGGACCGGGTTAACAACAGGATTTCCCCTGATGGCGCCGCCATCCAAGCAGCGAAAGGTCGCCATTGTCGGCAGCCGATCCGTCGGTACGACGCCCTGTGTTGTCTGTCTTCTTTTCGTTCTCAAGACGTGCCTTGCTGGTTCCAACAAAGCCAATGCCGCCGACCATGAGACCGCGAACACTTCGATATTTTTACAGCATGACTGACTTGGAGGTTGGAAAACGTTGGGGGAGGACGTGTAGGCAAATCCTCACTGGCAGTCCAGTTTGTCGACGGCCATTTCGTCGAGAGCTACTATCCCACCATCGAGAACACGTTCAGCAAGGTGATACGGTTCAAGGGCCAGGACTACACGACGGAAATCGTCGACACCGCAGGTCAGGTATGTTGGGCTGACAGATTAGACAAGACACAGCGACCTTGACGTTGTTTTCAAGCTTACATTTGGGCATGTGCGCAGGATGAATACAGCATTCTAAACTCTAAGCACTTCATCGGCATCCATGGCTACATGCTGGTGTACTCAGTGTCGTCCCTCCCATCCTTTGAGATGGTGCAGGTGATTCGGGAAAAGATCCTAAACCACCTAGTAAGTAGTCGTTCTCGTCGCCGTCGCCGTCGTCGTCGCCGCCTTCTGTGCGTCGAGCAACCAATTCCCTCCCTTGTCCTTGCCTCAGATTCACGTATGACCTCATACTGACAAGGCCCCGTGCTAATTGCTTGTTTTGTCTTAAAAGGGTACCGACTGGGTCCCCATCGTCATTGTGGGTAACAAGAGCGATCTGCGGCCGGAGCAACGGCAGGTCAGCCAGGAGGACGGTCGCAAGCTGTCGGAAAAGTTCAATTGCGCCTGGACCGAGGCCAGCGCGCGCTACAACGAGAACGTCAGCAAGGCGTTCGAGCTGCTCATCGCCCAGATCGAGAAGTCGCAGAACCCCAATGAGGCCGCCAACGGCGGGAAGTGCGAGATCATGTGAAAAAAAAATAACACGGAGAGGGGAGAGAGAGGCATGTGGAAGCTATCTATCTACTTGTATCTCTGCGAACGGAGTACAAAACAACAACAACGACCGGAGACGAGGTAGACATGTGGAAGTGTTTGGGGGGCTTGGGTTTTTTCTTTAATTTATTAAGCATTAGGCCTGGGTCGCTGTGCATGTGGGGCGGCAGTTGGGATACATCATACATCATACTTGTAATCGGTGGTGGTGGTGGGGGGCGGCGTTGTTTGTATGCTGATTCTGAATGATGAAACTTGTCCGGGTCATTAATACTGTATGTGTTGATAGTGCTTGTGTATTACTACAGCTGTATAATGGCCGACATGGCTTGCTATTTTATTTACAATAGGCATTGATTTTGAGGCTTTATGCATCATCATCAGCAAGGTTGGCGGGACTACATAGTAAAATGAGTACCGGGCAGTCAGAACATGAAAGTTGGTCGAGAAGAAGATTCTGCCCAGTGATTGGACAGCAGATTGGGCATAAAGATCATCCTGCATTCAGGGGGTCTCCACGTGTTGTAATTGTTTTAGTCCGACGGGAAGAGGTAGACTGCCTAAAAATAAAAATAAAGATGACAAAGTGACAGGGGAACCGCGACTGAAGTTGGGCTCTTTAACTTTCTAGGTACGTTAATCAATTACACCTTCCTGGAGGATACTGAGCATCAAAGGTTTAAAACGATTGATGGGTTCCAAGTTGAAGTTTCTTGAGTGTGTACAGCAGTACAGCAAACTGACTGACACAAGAGGTCCACCGCTTGGAAGCCCCTTTCAGCCACAGGAAGCGGCAACAGCGGGATTGGCGACGACGAGTTAGTGAGCTATCTCACGTCAACGTTCATTCAACTTTTTTTTGCTTCATCTGTTCTTAACTGGGTCGTTGTTATCTAGGTTGTATGTTGTGACAGAGACCAGGGGTCACCGTCCATTTCACAGTTTAACATCGGCTGGCGAGACCACAGCTGCTGTTTGCTGTCCGTCCCGTCCACTTGGAGTAACCCCGGTGTCGCACCACTCCGAGTCCCTTGCAACCACGGGCTCGTCGAGCCGACCGCGCAAACAGATTGCCACGACTCTGGCATTGAGCGGAACCCGGCAGCCCGGTTCTCTGAGCCATATGTTCCGTTGACGATAACGGCGAGAGCCTCACCTACCTAGCTCCAATAAGCTTCACACTTGGCTTTTTCTTGCTTCCTGCACGAAGTACTTTCTGTCGCTCTGCCACTGTTTGCTTCACATAACTGGCTATCTTTTCTTTGAAAGGGGAAGAGTACATCGTCTATATTCCCTTTAAGATGTCCGCACAGAACAATTCCATCATCACATGTCCACTGTGTGGCTATGAAGCCCATACCGAGTACATGATTCTTCTTGTAAGTTTTGAGTCATACAGCCTACCTATCATAAGCACATCTACTCACCATGTGCTAGCATATGGAAGAGGCACACCCTGAAGAAGGCCAACCCTCAACAAATCTTTCAACCGCGGCTCGAGAAGTATCGGGAAGCCATTCTAGAGACACGTCTCTCCCGGGCTCGAGCAGCGAGGAAGACGGGTACTTTGTCCAGTGTCCCGTTGACGGCTGCCTCGAGCTGATCTCGTCGGCGGAGCTCCAGGACCACCTCGATCTCCACGCGATAGAGGGCGGCAACAGCGATGATGATGATGATATGCGCAGCAGCTCTCACACGAGCGCCAGTCCTGATTCTGCCGTTGCTGCTGCTACCGATGTGGCCGGCATTCACAATGTTGTTGGTGGCGATACCTCGGCGTACGAAGACGCTAGGGTGTACCAGTCTCCATACTCAACGCACCGGGGCGACGCGGCCCAGCTTAATGAAAAGGATGACCGCGGGCGTTCTCGGCCGGGGAAGAGGCACGAGAGCGCGATAGAGGCGTGGAAGAAGCTCTTCCACTCCAAGAAGCCCATGGCGCCGGGGAAAAGAAAGACTGGCTCTGGTACTCCTCCCGCTCGAAAACGTCTTGGGGTATGTATGCTTTTGGTTTCTCTTTTACTCTTCCACCTACTCCTTCTTCCTCCGTGCGCGGTCATTTACTAATATACCACGGTATAATTCATAGAAAGCCGAGTTGGGCAAATACGCCTACGAGAGCCAGATGCCACGAGATCTCGTCAAGCTGCTCGAGGAAGGGAAATACGTCAATGCCGAAGGCATCATATACGGGCTGGCCGCGGTGCTGCAACAATGCTCGACGACGAGACATGCGTATCTGTGTCACCCAGCCGTTCAGCATGTGTCCAAACTGCGGAAAGAGGGCAAGTTACTTACTTTTCTTTAACGATCATGCAACAAATTTACCCGACCCCTTTTGAAGCCCACTAATAAAATAGGTGTGTCATGTGTGTAATAGGCGGCTTCTGCGGCTATCGCAACATCCAGATGCTCGCCTCCTACATAGTCGGAGCAGAAGAGGTCATGGGCGCGGAGACGTTTCAGGGGCAGATCCCGACCATCTTCCAGATACAGGATTATATCGAGAGCGCCTGGGACATGGGGATCAACAAATCAGGGAGAGATGAGACGGGAGGCATTAAAGGGACGAGAAAGTTTATAGGAACTCCGGAGGTGAGTGAGGCGAAAACTCCACATCGCTCTCGTTTAAAAAAAGGAAAAGACTCACGTTATCTTTTCCACAGGCGCAAGCATTGTTCAAGTTCCTCAATATCCCGTAAGTTCTTTTTGTTTTCTCTTTCTGAAAGCTGTATGGCTGACGGGGAAGAGGCGGACAAGAAAGGGTCATCTCCTCATCGGCATCCCTAGCTAAACACGACCCGCTTCGCCTGTTGTCTTTATTCAAAAATCAAGGCATATCCAACGATGCGTGCTGACCTGAACTGTTACATTCATTTTAGATGTCAAGCAGAGGGCTTCCGATCTGCCAAAGCAGGGGTAGCCGAAGGCGAACTCGTGGCCGCCGTGGAGAAATACTTTGCGGACGCGCCTCATCACGCCGCGTGGGGCGGCAGCAACAACAACAATGACAAGATACGCCGCACCCGGCTGCCGCCGATCTACTTCCAGCACCGGGGCCACAGCATGACGATCGTCGGGTTCGAGCGGCGCGCGACGGGCGAGGCGGAGCTCCTCGTGTTCGACCCCATGTTCCGGTCGCCGCCGGGCATGGCGGAGCTGGCGAGGCAGAGTAGTATTCTCGCCGATCATACGGGTGATGATAATAGCAAGGAGAGAAGGGCGGCCTTCAGAGCTGCCGAGGCCGGGCTGAAGATGTATCGGAGGGGAAACGGATACTTGAAAAAGTATACCGAGTTTGAGATCTTGAAGTACGTTTGCTTGCTTGATCCTCCCTCCCTTGTCCGCGTTTCTTTTTCTTTTCTTTTTTTAGTTTCTTCTTTTTAAACGCCCCCGTATGTGTTTTATCTGTGTTCCGTTTTTCTGCTAACTATCTAACGCTTTTCGTGTCTCCACCCTACAGACTTGTTGTCCCAGGCGCGGGCTGAAAAAGGGATCATCAAGAGACTCGGACTCGGACTCGACTCGATGGGATGTGTTAAAGGAAAGAAAGGACGCCGGGGGCCGAAAAACAACAACGACAACGACAATGATGAGCTTCACGACGATGAATTGGGGAGCTTTTTTGCAGAAATTAAATTTTTGCTGCATACAGCGCTGCTGCACTCACGACGGGGTTCTGGGGATAAAAGCTGGGAAAGATCGGTTGCTGTAGTAGGGTTTAGAGTGTAGAGTGTAGAGTGTAGGTTAGAGTGTACCGCGTTGCTGTTGCCACTTTGCTAGTTCGACATTTTTTTCATGCGTTGCGTTATGTCTGTTGGTATTCCCTTTTTCTTCTTCTTCCTTTGCTTCTCGGTTCGGTCGGATATCCAGGGTACTACTACTGTCTATCATCTCCGTATGGCTTTATACAGGTATGGTTATACTACTTTACTAGACTTGGTATTGATGATAGTTAGAGGTTGACTTCAATTGTAACACGGGGGGATAGATAGATATGGTGAGGATAGGGATATATATATTCATGGATGCACGCTCGTATGTGTGTGTGACTGTACCGACGACGTGCTCATAGACGAGCAGAGATTATAACAGGGGAGAGACAAGAAACATGAGTTGCAAATGAAAAATAAGAATGAGAATGAGAATGAGGCAGTGTCTTGTAGAGAGATATGTACTTTACTTTACTTTGCTGCTCTAGTAAGGAGGCAACTCTTGTCTCATCTCATCTATAGTCGAAGGTAGATAGCTGCTTACTTGTACTTCCCTTTTTAATAACCGCTTCCTTTCCTTTGCGGTGTGCTTTATTCCAATTGTATGTATATATACCAACCTAGGTTAGTTAGCTTCAAGGGGAATGTCACTTAACCTAAAGAACCAACACTGCACGTTTGCGAATTTATTTGTTTCATTTCATTTAATTCATGACGATTCCCATTCCATCATTCAGCCGTTTTTTTATCTATCTATCTATCTATCTATCTATCTTATCCCCTTTGCAAGTCCCAGCCAGTTGCTTGTTTCTCTAAACTCTAGATTGATTAGGTTAAATCATATGGGGGCTCCTGCTGTTTGTTTCTTGTGTCTTTCATTCTTGTTTTTTTCTTGTTTTTTGCTTGGTCAGTTCATCCCGCCGTCCTCGATCCACCGGCGCAGCTTCTCGAGGGCCTTGAAACGGTGCGAGATCTTGTTCTTGAGGTCCTTGTCCATCTCCGCGTAACTGTCGTTTCCCCCAAACCACACACACACACTTTATGTCAGTGCCATGCCCAATATTTGAGAGACACAAAAAGGATAGGGAGGGAGGAAAAAAGAGAGAGAGAGAGAGCCTTACGTCTGCCCTTCGTATTCAAATACTGCGTCCCATCCTGTTTGTTGGTTGGTTTTTGATTAGCTTGGAGATCGATAACAGGGGGGAAGGATGGGATATATATATAGCGATCGGAAAAGGGGACAGGGATATAGGATAGGGGATTGGGGAACGGAGAGGGAGAGGGGGAGGTTGAGATTTACCATACATACCGAAGTTGGTCGGTCCTCTTGCCGGTACGATCTTGCCCTGTCATTTTATACGCCTTTGTCAGCCCAGCCACCCATCAATCAATCAAGCCTCGTTGTTTTTTCTCTCTCGCCCCAGATCCATTTATTTCTTTCCCCATTCGTTTTAAGAAAAAGAAAGAACTCCAAAAAGAAAAAGAACAAATCAACTCACGTCCGTCCTGCCCTGAAACAAAAGCACCTCCTCCCCTGGTCCCTTGCAGAACCCAAACGTCGCCACCGCCTGGGCCGACTTGTCCTCGTACGCGGCCAGCAGGTTGTTGAGCCCGACGTGGCCGATGGACTTCATGAACCACTTGATGTAAGGCCCCGGGAGGCCGTTGAGCGCGTTGAAGCACAGGCACGTATCCTCGACCAGCACGGGGCCCTTCACCATGGACGCCGCCACGCGGCACTTCTCTATCGTCACCTCCTCCAGCGTCGCGGCCTGCACCTCGGGCAGGTCGAGCGCCTGGTTCGTCACGTGGATCCCGGCATTCTTCTCTAGGATGGCGCGCACCTCGAGAAGCTTGTTCGCGTTCCCGGTTATGAAGTTGAGGGTGCGCTGCTGCTGCTGCTGCTTCTGTTCTGTTGCCATTTTTTTGTCTTTTTTCTTCTTTTTTTATCCGTTTTGATATTGGATTGGATTGGATTGGATTGGATTGGATTGGTGTGTGAGTCTTGGGGTGTGGTGAGTTTTAGTGAGAAGAAAGGGGGACGTGTATGTGTGTGTGCGTGTGTGATGGTAAAGTAAAGTAAGTGTAAGAAGAGTTCGTGGTGGTGAGGGAGGGACCAAGTAAAAGTGTGGTTGGCAAGCTAACGCTTTTTCTTGATCTCTTGCTAGTCAGTAAGTCGAGAATGGCCCGTTTTGTAGGAAACAAACAATCTGGGGGTTAAAACCTTGAATTGTGATGTCCGAGTACTTTTGTATAAAATGACCAATATTTTCCCCTTTTGTATATGTCGTAAGTCCTCTTCGCAAACACACACTTCAAGTACCTAATTGTGTACAGCAGGAAAGAAAGACGGTCTTCCACCGAGTGACACATGCGGTGGTGAGACCCGGCCTGACTTTTCATTGATGCGATATCGGGTGGGTACAAGGACGCTCTCTTGGCGGACCCTGAACACTTTAACAGTTGGAGTGGAGTTGGATGCATAGAGAGGTACAGTACCTATCCGCCTTACCCTCATGTTCTATCCATTCCTCAGACTAGACTGCTTAAGCTTAAGGAAACAGTAAAGATGTTTTATAAGAAGATATTATCATGTTCTCTGTACATTTCTGTATCAAAGAAAGCACAGACTTGTGTTGCCTCTAGTAGTCTGCAAAGAGGTAACCTTGCAGAATATTTCCTGCATGTACCTAGAATACTTGCCTGAAGTTAAATGTCGTTGGTAAACCGTAAGATACAGCAGTGTAATGCCTCTCATACAAGAAACACAGAGCAGTTCTCATACAAAACAGCATACAACATACTTACAAATCAACAACAAAATCAAAACACTGTTCAAATCTTCAGTGAAATTCATCATTTATTCATAGTTACCATCTTTGCCTAATAAGCTCATCCCCCTATCATCATCATCATCATCATCATCAAGAATCTTCCTCCTCCTCCTCCTCAGTTGTAGTAGAGGCAGGATTGTCCTTCTTCCACTGCTTGACCCAGGCCTCGATGCGGTCGACGTTGCTGTCCATCTCGTCGGTCGTGTTGCTCTTGAGCTCTACTACGATGTTCTCGTCGTACGACTCCTGCGCCTCCTGCAGGAGCACGTCCATGATCTCCGAGTCTAGGTTCTCTTGGAGCTTCACCTCGGGATATTTTCTGTCATTTTTCGTCAGTTCTTTTCTATAATCCGTCTTACATTTGTGATGCAAAAATGAATATTGTATCCAAGCCTTACCTCGCCTTCAGCCGGTCGTACAGCGTGCTCGTGTCCACTCTCAGGACGACGACGAGATCGACCCATCGCTCGGGAAACAGGTCGCAGGCATGCCAGTCGATGATGCAGCCGCCGTTCTCGACCTCTTCCTCCAGCGCATCGAGTAGCTAGAAAGAGACACACACTTAGCTCCGTTCTCGTCCTACCCATCTCCCTTCCCCTCATTCCGAACTTCTTTCTTCTTCTCCTCTGGCCTTTCTTCCTCACCTAGGGGTCCAAGCTCACACACCATATGTAAAGCCAAGAATGAGAAAAGGAGGAAAAGGAGGAAAAGGAGGAAAAGGAGGAAAAGAAGAAGAAGAAGAAGAAGAAGAAAAAGGGCGGGAAAAGATATTTTTTTTAAAAAAAAGACTCACTTTATCCTCATCCACGATCCAGCTCTGATACTCGTCGTCCCAGCCCTCGTGGCAGCCCTTGTCCTTGACGATCTGGTTGACCGAGACGTGGCGCAGGCCCGTGCGCTCGGCCAGCATCTCGCAGTGCGTCGTCTTGCCCACGCCGGGCGTGCCCGTCACCACGATGTTCGGGTTCGTGCGCATTTTTTTCTTTCCTTTTCTGTCTTTCTCTCTCTCTCTGTCTTCCCTTTTCTTCTCTCCCCTTTTCTCCTTTCCTGTCCTGTACCTTTTCTCCCTCTCTCTCTCTCGCAGAGTAGAGCCGCAAACTTTCGGAGAAACGGACGAGAATTGCCTGTCCTGTCCTGTCCCCCGATATAAACCTCAACAAAACGAGCGAAGCAAACGGACCGCTCGCTGTCTTCTGTTTTTTTTATATCGCCCTTTTCTTGGCACAACGATGGATGGATGCCAGATGGGCAGGTGTAGGTAAGTGCGGCCGAAATATCTTAACCTTAAGCCTTGTCTTTCTTTCCTTTCCTTTAGTAGGTAAGCAAGCGATTTAAAAAAAAAAAAAGCGAAATAATGGTTTGTCCTTGAAACCTGTTATGGAAAAAAAACCAGCTTTTGCTTGTTCGCAACGCAAAAATAAATTCTGCTGAAATTCCGTTATTAGATAGATCGACCCCCCCTTCGAACCCCACTCATTCACTCACTCCGTTTACCTTAATAAATAAAGCTCTATTTTATATTCTCTACTACGGCACTGTAAAGTTATACTGTCGTATATATAATGCACTAGCCTATTGCAGAGCGTTTTTGACCAAACTGGACATAACATGCCACATATAGACTAGCTTGTCACTAGCATAACTTTCCCGTTTTTTAGACAGACACTTCATGGTCACGTGGGAATAGCGTCAATATACACAGTCAGGACAACTTGAGGAAGGACAACTTGAGGAAATCATCGGCGTTTGTTGCCTGACGTCTTATTAAACTGCCGATCATAAGCCAGAAGGCCTTAGGATTGGACTTCTTCCCACGTACAGGCCCTTTACTTGTTACATACTACAAATCTTGGATCGTCTTTTAATACAGCTCTTGTCTTTGGTCCTCTGTTGCGGTTCTTCAACCCGTTATGACAGCGGGCTCAGGGAAGAGTAGCCGCACAACACCCCTTGCCTCAATATACATCAAATGGCCGTACATGCAAAACGCCGTTTGCTTGCTGCAGGGAGGTTCATCACTAGAAGAGAGGACGCGGGTGGTCGACTTGAAAATTAAACACATTATTTTTCCCCGTACTGCCGTCTCTATGATCGTCCAGGACCCGGTCCCCTGGGCTCACATGCCGAAATCACCCAATTCGTATCGGTCGGTAGCCGTAGCCCGAAAGTCTGGTCATCATGGTGCGGCGCTACGCACCAGCCGCTTCGACTTCCTCGACACCGCCAAGTTGTGCCTGACCGCCGCGGTCGTCGTCGTCGTTGTCGCCGTCGCCGTCGCCATAGTCATCCGCTTCTATCTTCTCTTGTTGAGCGATGGCCTGGGCAGATACTATCTCCGCCAGCCGCTTCAACCTTGGAGTTTGAAGCCCTGTAATTCGACGTTAGCTAGCAATTTCCACATAGCACCGCCCGTCATTGTCCGTGTCGCTTACATGATGGTGTGTAAGTCTCCAGTGCAGAGATCACACGGGGCTCCGCTATTTCATATGGACCGCTGTCGTCCATATCCACAGGTTGTAACAGAAGAACATCGCCCTTCTCCGTCACTCTCGAAGCCACCGCCTTCATGATCTCTCCATTGATCGGCTGTTCGTAGTCGGCAACAAGATACTGATTCAGAAGCTTCTGGATCTGGTTCGGTGATAACCTGGACATGACGATCAGCCTTGCGACAGCAATTGGTGATATACAGGTTTTTGTGAGCTTACATCCAACAGATATCTTGGATGATCTCAATGTCGTTCAGCGTTGCTTTCTTGAGCTGCAGGAGTTTTGTTGCTTGCTGGAGAACAAGTTAAGTTAGCCTACGCATGGAGACGCGCCAAGGTCGAACGTAAAAGGTAGACAAACCATCAAATGTTCGAGCTGCAGCGTACCCTCGGGCATGTCGTGGCTCTTACACCACTCCTCTATACGGGTGATGTTGTAGTTGATCTGCAAGCCACGCTTCCACGAGAGGAAGTTTCGCCGCATCAGGAGATCGTTGAAGGCCGTGACGCCCACTAACCGCAGCAGCTCCGTGACTGTCTGGGTGATAATGGAGTCCTCCAGGTAGTACGCCTTCATCGCCCTGAAGACATTGTTCAAGAGGCTGAGGAGGTTGTCCATGCTGAAGGCCGGGGCCGAACTCGACTGCAGCAGCTTGCCGAGGAATCTATTACTTTCATTCGTAACGAAGCCGGGCAGTGACTGGGACTCGATGATGGCCGGGATGATCATCTTTTGTAGCCGTTTCTTCAAGATCTTCATCCAGGTATGGTAGATGTTGAACTCTAGACTCTCCAGGTCGTGCTTGACGATTTCAAGTAGCCGGTCGTACTCGTAGTTGTCCGTCTTCTGTGCCTCGTACCAGTCCTCGGCAAGGAAGACGAAGGAGAGCATCTCGTGCACGTTGGAGAGCCAGAACGCCCCGGGGTTGATGGCGTCGTCGCCGTCGTGCTGCATGACCTCTTGTTGGATCGACTGCATCACGTTGGCCAGGAACCTCTCCGACTCCTTGACGAACCCGTTGTTCCACATCTCAGACGTCACGAGGTTGATGAGATAAGAGGGGAAGAGCACCTCCTTGTCTGACGGGGGCGGGTTCGTGCTAGGCAAGGGTATCTTGAGGTTCTTGATGAGGCCCATCGTCACCTCCTCGTTCAGGCCCTCCTCGTCGGCCAGAAGAGCCTCGAGCTCGACCTCGATGGTATCGGCAGCCGGAAGGAGACCAACGCCAGGACGGTGGCTGTTGGTAACAGCCATAGAAACCGGCCGCGGGTTGTAGGCAGCACTGAAGCGATCCACCGCGCTAGGCTCCGCACCAGCACTCCGCCGCTTAGGCTTTTTGGAGGCCACGAGGTTGATCAGGCCGTTGGGGAGAGATGGGGCACCGTTGGCGTTGCCGTTGCCGTTGACCAGGTCGCCGTTGATCGGACCCGACCTTCTGGCCAGCTCCAGTTCCTCGGCCATCTGCGCCAGCTGTTCCCTGAGCGTGCTCTTCTCGTTGAGGTGATCGGTTGTCTCTTGTCGAATACGCTCGAGCTCCTCGTTCGCATTCCGCAACGACTCCTTCAGCTCCCGCTCTTCTTTCTGCATCCGCTTCACGTTCATGGAAGACTCGTCGAAGTTGTGTTGCAACTTCTTCATCTCCTCTTCCATCGCCTGTAACTTGGCAACCGCGATTCCGGCCTGGTTTGCCTCTGCTTGCAGCTCCGTCGTGCGGGCCTCCAGCGCGATGTGTCTCGTCTTCCACGACTGGATCTGAGCTTCGTAGTGTTCGACTTGACTGACCAGTTTCTTGTTCTGTTCCTTGACCGTGCCGAGCGACTGGGTCAACTCGACCACCTTGTTTTCCAGCCTGTACGAGATCAACTTCAGATCACGGGCCTCTTGACGCATCTTCTTGTAGCCGCGCCGTGCCGTTTTACCACGCCACAAACTCTGTATCAGGACGACCTTCTTGCGGTAATTCCTGAAAGCACGCATTTGTCGCCTGGCTCGCCACACCCGCTGTATCAGCAGCACAGCGTTGCCAACCCGAGTCTCCATGATCTGCTTCCTTCTCAGGTAGCCCCTGGTGGCGGCTTGGAGACGGATGACACTGTTACGTATCTTTACGTACGCCTTGCGTTGCTTCTGGCCTCTCCACACTCTCTGGATCGTTGTAGCAGCCTTATCCCTGCGTATGTCTTCGACCTTGACGCGAGCGGCGTGAGCTCTCGCCAGTGATTGCAAGGCAATGATGGACTCGCGCATTTCGAGGTACCTGCGCCGATAGTATTTGGCCCTGAGGTTCTTCTGAATCATGACAGCAGCCTCGGTCAGACGGGTCTGTCGCAGGTTCTCGAGGTGCGCCAACATGCCGGCGCGGAAGAAGACCTTTGTCAGACCAAGCTGGTAGTTGTCGCTTCCGGTACCGGTGAGCGAGCCCAGGGCCTGCGCCAGGATCTCCTTCACCAGCTGTCGGATCTCAGTTTGCCACCGGCTAGAGGGTATCAACAGATAGTATCTCAGAGCAAACTCCTCGTATGTCCAGCGGCCTGGGTACCCAGCACAACTAATGCGGATGGTCTCGAGTACACCACAAGCCCGAAGCTGGCTGAGAACCATGGGCCCTTCGAACTTCCACGCTTCCTTCCCTTCATTGGGCTTGATACATCGAATGTAATGAACGTTCGTGTTGCCAATCGTAGTCATGAGCTCGATGAGGGATGAGCGGAAGATACCACCGAGAGTCGGCTTGCGGTTAACAGCAACTCCTATCTTCCTTCCAGCAGCGGGCTTCGAAACGGCTGAACTCGCCGATGCGACGTCTTTCTCGCGCACGGCCGAGGCGGCGGTCAGGACCTCCTTGAGGAACTTGTTTGTCGACGCGCTCAATACCGCCATGTGCTCGTCCGGAACGGTGTCTCTGTTCTTCTCGATGAATCCCTCGGATTCGTACGTCACATCAACGGCATAGTGGCAGACCGTAAATGCCGACTTGCCGAATCGTGGCTTCTTGTAGAACTTGTTCTTGTCTCCGGAAAAGTTGGTGTGTAATTTGTCGACAAAGGACGTGTCTGAGCCCATGGGCAACCTCGACTCTTCGTCCAGCAACGCAAGTACACCCATCTTTCCCTCAATGAGATCGATACATGGCTGGTTATCCGAGAACTCGATGAAAGTCCAGTCGATCTGCTCGCGCACATACTCTTCCTGTTCTAGTCGGAAGACGTGCGAGTTGAACTGCTGCTGCAGCTTCTCGTTGGCGTAGTTGATGCAGAACTGCTCGAACGAGTTCTTTGCGAAATGCTCGAAACCGTAGATATCAAGCACGCCGATGAAGGAGTGGACACGGCTCAAAACCTCCTCTGTGGCGAGGCTCTTGTTGATCACTTCCACCAGCCAGTCAAACAGACTGGAGTAGATGTACTTTGCCACGGAGTCGCGAACCACGATGGCTTGTTGCTGAGTGAGGTTCGACACGATTTTTTCACCGCGCGTAACAAGCTGTTTCTTTACGATCCATTTGGCGAAGTCGGTCGCATCAATGCCCAGAATAGAACAGGCCCGTACAAGAGAAGGCTCGGTGGGAGCCAGGACACTATCGTTCCGCGCAGCAGTGACCTTAACATTGCCGAGGTGCAGAAGACCAGCCAGGAGGTTGAAAATGCCAGCCTGCTGTGAGTCATCGACGCCGATTGTCTTCAGGGATGCCTTCGTAGCCTCGAAATCAGCCTTGTCATCCACTCCATCGATTACGGGCGAGTTTCCCTGGTTGAGATAGTCGAACTGCTCAGCCGGCAAAAGACCTAATTCCTGACGCTCCTTGTCCGTTGCTCCTGCCAGAAACTGGTAGAAAATGTGGTAATTTCTTTCCTTCAGCGGCTGGAACACCAACCGTGATCGCTCCAACAGATACGTCCGGATTCTGGCTCCAATGATGCTTGTTTTGTTGTCAAACATAATCTCGATGTATTTACCGAATCGCGACGAGTTGTCGTTTCGCGTGGTTTTGGCGTTGCCAAAGGCTTCCATGATCGGATTCGTTGCCAGAATCTGTTCCTCCGTCTCGCTCATAGCTTCACCGCCCCTTTTCGAACGGCTGCCGGGGTTGTCTGGCGATTCTCTTGTGGCGAAATACCGCATGATGTATTTGGCACTGACGGTCTTTCCGGCACCCGATTCACCAGAAACCACAACCGTCTGATTCCGGCCATCTTTCACCATTTTCCTAGGAAGTTCCGTAAGCCCTGTTCGCCTCCGAGATTGCAAGGGCTGTAACACCTACATGAAAGCCTCCTCCGCAATGGCAAACAGATGCGGAGCCTGAGTCTCCCGCTGTTTGCCAGCGTATGCTTGTACCATGCCCGAGACATAGAGAGAATCCACGCGAGCGAATGGATTTGTAGCTATCAAAACGATACCGCTATACGTGTAGATCTCCTTTTGTAAATACCGAAGCTTGATAGCTTGGAGGACTATACGCGAAGAGTGTATCAGCAAATCTGGCGCTAATCATCGCCCGTTCGGCGGGGAGGAGCGTACCGGCAGGCTCGTTAAGGTGGGACAAGTTTGTAAGGTCGTCACTGGCTTCGAGCATCGACGGGTTCATGAGGGGCGGCAGGGATGGGTCGTTGCCGTTCTGTAGGGCGTCCAAAGACACAACGACCTCTTTTGTCTATAGCAACGCAAGGGCGTGACATGTCAACAAGGACTCTTATGTCAGGGCAGAGAGGGTTGGCATGGCAAAAGGCAAGAAAAGGGGGGCGCACCTCCTCATTCTCCAACTTGAAAGTCAGGGTGACCTTGTCGCCGTCGACGCTCTTGTTGACAACCTCGGATGCCACCCAGCCCTCGGTGGCATCGGGCTGCCAAGCTCTCGTACCAACATCGTAGCTATGCGACATGGGAGGCTTCTTGTGCTCTGTCGGGCCCGAGTACAGGTGAAGATCGGATACAGCGAATCGCAAGGGATTCGAATGCCTGGGGAGCTTTTAGGGCGAGGCAGGAGTTGAAGGCATCCGTATACATGGGGTATAGGAGAGGTGCCAGATTAAGAGTCAGGAGGTATCCGCTCAAATGACGGTTGGTCCGTTTACTACGGGGATGACGGTCTCGAAGCAGCTGGGGAAACGCTTGACGATGAAGGGTATCTGGGAGAGTAGAGTTGGACAGTCTATTCCCCGGAGGCTCGAGGCTGAAACGAGAATAACGACAACTGGAAACGAAGAAGATGGCTGGTTGTCAAGCGGTATGAGTGCTGGAGCCCGTATGTCCATTCATTACCAGCCTCTATCTAACCTAACCTTAGCAAGAAAGACGACGGTATTCTGTACAACACGGGGGATAAAGGGAGAGCGCGTAGCCTGTTTGGGATTGGTGCAAGCCCTGACGACAGGGTTCATCCAGAGTGGGAATGGGTTTCTGATGGGCTCAAAGTTCAAACCACTTAGAGCTGCACCTACCCTCAAAGCTAAAATAAGGAGGCGGCCGTTCCCTGTAGTTGGTTACTTCCAATGGCCCCTGCCACCCTGCTGCCAGGTGCTGACTGGGGGGCTATCGGCCTTACTGTTATAACAAGTAAACCACTGAACGTTGTGGACCCAGGCACGCTAGATCAAGGTTACGCCTGCCAGTCTAAACCTTTCCGGGGTAATCGTCTCCCGCGACTCGTGTAGATACAAGGTTCTTCATTGAAGATTGAACCATATCGCACCATTCATTACTTTGGCCTCCATTTTGGCTCCTATTTCAACATCTCTCACCGCTCCAAGCTACCTGCGCTGAATAGGGGCGCTTTTTTCGCTAGGGTACATAATGGTAAGAGGGGGGCACCTCTATCTCGTTTTTTAATTGGCATGCACGGGCATCTTGTTTCAAGTTGGTAGGGCAGCTCGGCAGCATCGAGATGCAAAATAGGTAATTGCCCTGGACATGGGTTGACCCTTTTGTCTGCAGCCAAGTTTCATATTTCGTATGGTAATATCCCTGTCCATGTTTACTTCCACGACCCTGTTGATATTCTTTTTCTTCTGAAGAAACAGATTCAAAAAGGCACTTGCATCCTGTTCAACGTCCTACGACATTTGACTTCGGTGTGTTTGCACAGATTTACAATATACCCCCCTAGGTCAAAGGTTCGTTCTCGCGCAACCAGCGATGCCACACCCGGCCTCACTCGACTTTCGGGGTATTTCTTTTCGAGCCGTTCCTTTCTTTCTTATCCGTGTGTGCTAGGTATGCTGTACCACATGCGAAATGAACCATAGGCCTGGGGGTAAAAGGGGCCCGAGCCAGTTTTGCGAGGAACTGGCGGCTGGCAACACTTTTTTTGTTTGCACCGATGTGAGATGAAATCTCCGCCCCCAACGTCCCGACCTGCCATGTGGCACAATACATTGATGCATTCATGTACTTTCTTCGCATTGGCATACTGCATCTTTTGTAAACATATCATTGCGCCACATAGGTAAGTAGTCTATGAAATGGCAAGACATGGCACGTGTCAGTTGATAGTTAGATACACGTATAGTACCTTGAGTCCTCCTCTTAACTGTATAAGTTGTACTTTGACTTAAACAGCAAACACGGGGGACTCTTTCGGACGTAAAAAGGTAGTATCGTAGTAACCTAGGTTTAGGTACCTGCATATTGACGGGTTGCACACGTCAAGGGCCAATGAGGTAGGCATGTAGGCATGTAGATAGGTAAGTCGGCAATGTCTGAACGGGATGCAAGTCATCCCATCATCGCTCTATCTTTTCAACTCATCCCTAGGTAAAGTATTATAAGACATTTGTCCAGGCACAGCATGTCTCTAATCGTGTTTCAGTTCCCTGCTTCTTGCTTTATGTCCTAACCTACGTGTTTACCTGTCTGTTTCTTCTTCTTCTTCTTCTTCTTCTTCTTCTTTTTGATGGGACCCATGAGTTGTCTGTTTGCGTAGGTGTTGTTAGCTCGAAGGCTTCTCGTTTGATACGACCGGATCGTTTCGTCGAATCCATCTTCTTGGTAGGCTGGCAGATTAATCGTGTGCAGACTATATACAACCGGCAGCCCATCTTTCAACTGTCAAGTGACATTGTGGCTGTTACACCTAATTTGGTACAGGGCAGTTATAGGGGGTGGTGGTTCTCTTTATCGAGGTCACGGCCGGTAAACCTACCAGGAGACTGTGCCGAAGTAGAAGATGCCATCATCACTTCCGAATGCTACAGCTCCTTCCTCTAAAAGACGGGCTTGAGCAATGGGAGGTCCTTATGGGAAACACGTCGCGCTTTATATCGTATTCTCTCTATGTAATCGACGCACAGATATTTTTGTTTTTCCTTTCCGGTACACCTTTTGTCATGTTGAACCTTTTCCCGCTCCTTAACCGTACGAAATATTTTTCCCATCCGTACTCTGTGCAAGGATGCCTTGTTGCAAATGCTAGAGTCGCTATAAGTTGAATTACTGAATTTTCGCATATAAACTCCGCTTGCCTAACTCCCCTTCCGATTTTGATGAGTCGTTGTTAGTCTAGTACAAAACGCGCGTCAAGATACGAGCTACACAGCATGAGTCAGTCCATCAACCCGCCCAATTATAAACGTTCGCAGTCCATGATAGGGACGCGGGAACTTACAGCTGAGAGCCTCAAGGTTGTCGAGGATCTCCCTAAGATCACTCGTCTGGACATTGCTGATGTCCGCCATGAGATATGCAACCTGGAAACCTGGTCAGCTGGTTCTTGGCACGGGGTATGTAACGAAAGTTTTACGTCGCCCCTGCTATCGGTGATTTGCTTGTCCACGTTATGGCCGCCGAGAATCTCGTTGACTGTGGCATTGATTAGCATTTGCCTCGGTACGCGTCTCCCAGTCGCATCTTACCTCTTCGAAGGACACCAGGAACGTTTCGGTGAATGAAAATGACCTATTAACTGAATTAACCTTCCAAGTTCATTTCCCTTTAACCACCTGTACAGGTCGCTCACTCTGGCGTAGTCTCGTTCCTCGGTTGTCATCGACCGGAGGTTGACTTCAGGCATGTTGACACTGCCCAAGGTGACACCCTGGTTGATGTATCGTACAAGAGCATCACCGACTATAGAGCGAATGGCAGTCAGCACAGTGGAAACCAGGAATGGCGTGAGAGGGATGGCATACCTTCGATTCCGATAGCACGCTGAGCTTCCTCGGTGCTGCCTCCAATGTGAGGAGTAAGGATGATATTCTTGAGGCTGCGAAGCTCCTCGTCCCATCCGTTCAGACTGTTGTTGAAGTAGTCGCCATTGGCCCTAGGCTCGACAGGGTACACATCCAGAGCAGCACCTGCAATCTTGCCGCTTCGCATGGCATTGATCAAGGCAGGGATGTCGACCACGGTGCCTCGGCTGGCGTTGATGAGATAAGACCCATCCCTCATCTGCGACAGCTGAGTAGCGGAGATCATGTTCTTGGTCTCGGGCAACTCGGGCACATGCAGTGTAACGAAATCGGACTGGCTGAGGAGGTCCTTGAGAGTCGGCACCTGTCGTGCAGTGCCAAGGGCCATCAAGCTCACAACGTCGTAGTAGATGACGCTCATGCCCATGGCTTCAGCCAAGACCGACAGCTGCGATCCAATGTGACCATAGCCGACAATACCTAATGTCTTGCCGCGGATCTCCCAGCACTTGTTGCTGACCTTGTTCCAGGTGCCTTGATGCATCTCATTGGAGCGGTCACCCAGCTGACGCGCCAGCGCGATGATCTCGCCAATGACGAGTTCTGCCACACTGCGAGAGTTGGCGAATGGCGAGTTGAATACGGCGATACCATGTTCAGCGGCATATTCCAGATCGACTTGGTTAGTTCCGATGCAGAAACAGCCAATGACAAGCAGATTCTTGGCTTCTTTCAGAACCTTGTCATTCAATCTCGTCTTGGATCGGATACCAATAACGTGCACATCACTGTACATACGTTGGTTAGCCGGCCGCAATGCTCGTCAATGAGTCAACCCCACGGTGGACGCAAGAATTTATGTGGAGAGTGAGTGAGATGTGGGCGACGACATCGGCGGCCGCTATGCCGCTATGCCGCTATGCAGACAAGGGACACTCACCGAATCTTCTCGATGAGCTGGTCTTCCGGTAAGGACGTCTTCAGCGCCTCTACCTGGTAGCCCTGGCCTGTCAGGATATCCTTTCCGCTCTGGTTCACATTCTCGAGGAGGAGGATCTTGATGTCCTGGGTGTTGAATGGCTTGAGCTGTTTGGGTACCCCTCGTCGAGGGAATGCCCCGCCAAAGCTCGATGGCGGGGAGAATGTGGCTGTGGGTGAGTTAGAGACTGAAGTGCTTTGCAAATGCGCATGCTCCGGGGCGCCGCGGATGTTCTGTGCGTGTGCCATGACGGGCGCGTTATTTGAAGCGAGAGGTAGGAGATACTGCTTGTCAGGTAAAGTGATGTATTAAAAAAGAAGAGTGGTTGTTGTGAAGAAATCCCTGGGTCATAAGGATTTCTTCTATTGTATTGTAGGCGACATAGGACAGACTATGATGGCTGAATGGGTCTTGCACAACCTGCTAACTCCTCTTAGTCCCCTAGTGTACATTGAGTCATACTGTAGGTAGAGGCTCTTTTTCCTTCCGTTTTTCAGCGTGTTCTCACTCGTCGTCTTCTGAGAACTACCTACTGTAGGTACTTGTAAGTATATAAACCGTTACTGTAATAAACCGCCACCGTAATAAATACGGGCTAGCTGGAGACCACTTGTTATGTAAGCTACTGCTGTACACAAATCCAAACTGTCTCATCAGGGCACAGGAGAGGAGTAAAAACGCAATGTACGCCCTCTTATTCCACCTATGGTTAGGATGATTCCACTCACCCAATGCCCTCACTGACATGTTGCCCAATGTGACAGACAATGACATACCTGAAAACGGTCAACGGAGTGTGAAGATCACCAAGTGGTCTGAGTACGCGTATTTTGTAGGTCAGGTATTCCTGTACAAGTCTACAAGGTCCACGTGATTGTGGGGATATTTATACCGAATTGGGTTAGACAATTTTACTAATACGGAGACATACCAAGAGCCCAGATGTTTCGGTCTCTGGATTTCCGTCGGTAAGATGCGCCGAAATGCAGTCCTCTGTTTATTCATCTCGTAATAACGTTATGTGTCAAAAGGCAAGGACAGGTAAGGTATGCTGACGTGCCGACTAATGCCCAGTTCACTCGAAGCCCTTGGGCCCTAATGAGGGTCATAAACCTAATACAGTGAACCCAAGACTCTTTCCCAGTTGAAGTACTACTGTGCTGCTGGAGACAAAACACAAGCCAAGTCTGGTGTTATACACTCTAACTGTCACATGTGCTGCTGCAAATACAAGTATTGCTGCAATTGACTTGTTCTACATATAAAGCATATATCAGGTAATTTCACCATACAACACAGAAAAAGTAAACCAAAGGAAAAAGGGTGCAGACATGGAAAACACGCAAAAGGTCCATTAATGACTTGGTTTGACCTTTTTTTCTTTTTTTCCTTTTTACCTGTGCAAGTCTCGCTCTTTTGCGGGGGGACACAAGCCAATCTAATCGCTGCTGGCCAAACGACTGGGGGCATACTCCCTTTGTCACCCACATGACCCTATCCCCCAACCATATGCAGGCATGGGCCTCCCCGCCAATTTACAGTTCCAGCATTAGCCGCACCGGGGGTCAACCTTTTGAGGGAAGCCCCCTCAACAATACAGCGCAAGCTTCAAAGAGGAGCCTGAGACTCCATGGCATACCACGTCTATTTTCGGCCGAGGAGTCGTATAGAGAAGCTCGATCGATAAGGAGGTAGCATGCGAACGTGAACGATCAAAAGTTCTACCGCTCATGGGAATGCCATTGGGGCTAAGAGAAATAGGATGAAGCAACGACGGCCTGGCCTTTCCGTCTAACAGACAATATCTGCATGGCAACAGAAGAGCCTCGAGATAACATGAAAATGTTTTTAACTCTGCTTGCACTCTTGTGCTTCTTGCTTGGGCTTCGCGCCATCGTCCTTTTGAGAGTCAAAGTTAGCTTGAGAAAACCAATCAACAGTTGAACCGAACTTACATCGTCATCAGACTCTTCCTCGTCGTCATCACGGTCTTCGCTGAGGTCGTCATCCTCCTCGTCATCCTCATCTTCAAATCCGTCGTCATCGAGATCGTCAAGTTCCTCAAAGGCTAACGCTTCGCCCGTAAACCAATCAATAGCACGCGGGATAAGCTTCTCCTTGATATCTTCACCCAGTTGATAATCTAGCTCCAGACGCTCCTCGATGTCAGACGCGGCATCATCGTCCTCGTCGTCCTCGGTAGGGGCCTTGGGAGGAGAGAAGAAGTTGAAAAATGACTCGGTGGGCACAGTCTTCTTGACAATGCGGGTCTGCTTGGTGTCTACTCAAGTATTAGCAAAGAACTAGCAAGCACAGGTGCGAACTGCTTACTCTTGTTTCTCTGCTTCTTGCTCTCGATACGAACAGTCAAGTCTTGGCCCTCCTTCCAGTTGATCTTGTCGCCTTCGGCATGGTCATAAATGAAATCGCCACCATAGCCACTCTCGTTCTGGTAGTAGTAGGTCTTCGTAATCGTCTTGTTGGTGAAGTAGTCGTTTTCGGCAAACTCGAAGATGAGGCGGAAACCGGGCTTGTCAAGATACTGCATGCGGATGTCGACCAAATAGCGAAGGGCACCCTCGTCACGATCCGTGATCATCTCGGCAAGAGAGATCTGGTTCTTCATGGCAGATAGCCAGAACTCGGGAATACCCTTAACTCCTTCACCAGCATCTGACGACTTCTCGACCTTTTCGGTGTTATCCTCGTCATCTTCTTCGTCCTCTTCGCCAGCCTTGACCTCCTCTTCAGTGGGTTCGGCCTTGCCATTCACGATACTGGCGCGCTTTTCGTACAGAGGGGTGAATTTGGCAAAGTATTTCTTCTCGAGTTGAAGAACTTCCTCCTGAAACTCGGCCTCGAGTTTGGAGTGGTCCTTTTGGATGCCTTTTAGACCGGCCACGCGTCGGCGAACCGAAGCGGGTAGAGACTCAATATAGCCGGAAGATCGGCCAACGAGGGAACCAAGGCGGCCTTGGATCATCTGCACCAGCTGGGGGTTCTGAGCAAAGATGGACGCAGCAGCGGCACGGTCGAGGTCCTCTATCAACCAGAACTATACTTAGCCATGTCCTTTCGAGTACAAATGACAGCCGGGAAAGCGCTACTTACCCTCCTTGATGCTGGCAACGCCCGGCTGTTGGGCATGCGAGGAGATGGGTGCATTGGTGGCCGGTGTGTTCTGCGGGGTACTAGAAGTCGAGAGAGTCGGTGTCAGTGGCACCGCTGGGTTACGTGCGCATTAGGAAAGGGCAGGGACATACGGCGCAGTAGCCTCTGGTCGGCGGTTCTTGATGGGTTCGGCCATTGTGAAAGCTCTTGATCGTGGCGGTATCGAGACGAAGGGATGTATGAGTGTTGGAAGAAGATGGCAAAGAAAAAAAGTGGCGGAGAAAAAGGGCAGGGATAGTGGATTTCTGATACAGTATATCTGCTGTATTAGTAGTGAACGTAGTGGGAGGCGGTCGAACGCTGGCGGGTCTGGCAAGCTTTGCCTTTGGGTCTGGATCTACCTACAAACCTGTACCAAAGGGTCCTAGTGGATTGGACTACAGGCTGTTGACAGTAACTGTATGCGGTATTGTACTTGGAATACCACTGAGTATCTGTCCCTTTCAGCGGCACCACCGATTTCTCGCCTGACAGGATGAAATGAAAAGACTATGGATGAAGTGTGAGGAAGCGTTCCCGAAGCGGAGGCGAGTAGAGTGAAATATATACCCTGGTCGCGATGGGAGCATTAAAAGTTGAGTGGGCAAGATTTAAAAAACCTTAAGTTGAATGATTCAAGAGTGAAGATAAATACTAAATAAGTACAACAGGCTCAACAGTACTGTACCAACTGCCCGCTATGGGTAGAGGACAGCTGCAAAGCTCTTAAAAGTCAAGGCTGATGTAGGTACCTGAAAACAGCAGGAGACAGGTACCTTGGCTTTCAAACATTCACAGTTGGGTACATGTATCTTGACGATAGGTACAACCTTATTACGATATGTACTGCTGTATCTAAAGGGCAAGCATGTCCAAAGTCTGGATTGGCGACTCGGTGGCAGCACGTGGGTGGAGAAGGACCAACTGTGCTGGACACAATGAGGTTACCTGTAGGGATTTCACCACGTCCACTTAATGTTTTCGAACCTCTTACCAAGTACGACAATTGAAGATAGTAGGTAGTAGTGCTTTGCCTACCTCGGTATGTTCGTAGAATGGGTGGGAAGGTCCCTTGTAGATAGGAGGTCGTGCCATGATATCTACAAGTTACAACACAACTTTAAGAACAAAGCTTCACTGTACAGAATACAGCTGTACATCGATATCTCGACAGCACCTCAGAGACCACCCACCACTCAGGCACTTACACGATTGCCAATCGTGCCTGTTGCCAGTTTGCCAATCTGGCTGGACTTGGGATTGTGGTCTTGGGCAAAAGATATTCCAAAAGTTTGCCCAACCTTGCATGCAACCCCCGCTCTGCCATTCGTTCAAATTAGGTAGTCACTCGTCAGTAATAAGTCGGAGGCCAGCTGTGTGAGCAGAACTGATGCTGTGACCTGGGTAGTTCGGATCAAGGACCGAACCCCCAAGTCTAATACTTGCATCAGAGACTTGGAGGAGATTTGGGGATCTCTAGTCCTTGCATCGATTTACCATAAAAGGAAATGCGAATAATCATACACCTTCGAGTCGATATAATACTGTAGCGTTCGTTGGATGGCAGGGAGCCTGAAAGTGAGGGCAGGGTTCATCTGTTTATTACATGTGCCCTCATATGACGTGATATAGAATGGCAAATTTGAAAAAGCTCGGAAACATTTAATCAATGCTTCATCTCTCAAGTATACCAAGGCTCACCTCAATCCCTTTTCCTCTCTGTCTTCTTGCCCGTAATTGACTGTCCCGATGTTATCAGATGCATATGCTGTATGCCGTATTATTGCATGCTTTACGGAGTATTCGATACCTTGTAATTTACATGGAGCAATATGGGGGAAGAAGAAGCTATGAGGTCAGAATTCCCCAAGAACAGACTTGGCCAGGCACAGCATAGGTTTTAGCGTAATTTCATTAAATCAATTAAACCTACTGACTCGACGGTATCGATTCTTTGGACTCGGTGCTCACCAAAAGTAATACATACGTCGCATTTTCAGAAATAAATCCCTTTATTTATCTAAACTGGTACCATGCGCCATCTCCTCCCCTGAACCCCCGATCGAGTGTGATGCGCCGGGTGGGCGCGATAGCGAACCGAAAATGTACGGGCTCAATGCGAATCAGAGCAGCACGAGCGTGTTTGACGATGTGGAAATGGCACACGAAGAGGTGCGTAGCCCGTCGCCCTCGATTTTCACATGTTGCGCGTTCCCGTGTTCTAACCTTTTGTGCAGTTGTACTCCGGTCCTATGGCCGAGAGTCTACCGACGAGCGTGTCTGCCTTTTCCCACCGTCGCCAACGCGCCGACTCTACTACGAGCTTCGCCTTCTACAACGAGGAAGAGAACGAGGCGGACGCCGAAGAGCTGTTTATTGAGGATGGCGCAGTCTCCTTTGACATCGATGACATCCCCTTCGACCTCCGGGACGACGTGGACGGTGCGGCGGAGGGTGACCTCGAGAACGGCAGCGTCAGCGACTATGCACAGCAGCGGAGAAGGTCGTCCAACCTGTCGAGGTTCTCGGTCAATGCCCGACTCCTTCGAACTTCTAGCGCCAGAACCGACATGAGCGGCCGGCACCATGGGCGAATCAGCCAAAAACTTCATATTGTGAACGAAGACCTCACTATCGTCATAGCGGGCTTCCGGACGAGCACGATCGGCTATGCTGCCTACGTACTCCTGTGTTTGTCGACTCTGGGTCTAGTCTACCTACTTCTACGCTGGCTCCCCAGGTGGCAGGTCAAGCTGACCGGAGAGCACTGCCCCTTGGGGGAATGCCAGTGGGTTGTGCTTGAAGTTCGTCGTTATCGCCACGGACCTGGACTGTTTCGGCTTGCTAATCCGAATCCTACAGAACCAATGGGGCGAGATGGCCATTCTGAATGTTAGACGTCAGCCGTACGACCGGCCCCTTTCCACCGTCTTTGGGGCGCCCGAAAAGATATTCGCCCAATTATTGGAGGACGATAGCGACCCGATCATGAACGAACTCAGAACACTCGAGTACCGCTACGTTCGCTTCTTCTTCCACCCCCTGAAAGACAAGTTCGTGGTCTGCAGTGGCTGGAAAGATCCGGCTTGGACCAGCGTCCGGGCACTGCGCGCAGGTATCGACGGAGACGAGAAAGACCAGAGGGAGCGCGTTTTCGGCATAAACCTTATCGACATCGAGCAGAAATCCGTCCCGCAGCTCCTCATGGACGAGGTAAGTCGTTGCCAGTCTGGGACAGAGCGACCGCCAGGGGTACTGGCTAATAAATTCGCAAGGTCTTCCATCCATTCTATGTCTTTCAAATCGCCAGCTTGATCCTGTGGTCGTTGGACGAGTACTACTACTATGCGGTGTGCATATTCGCCATGTCTGTAGGGAGCATCATCACGACTCTCGTAGAAACACGGGCGGTAAGTCACGCTGATTTACACTACGTTTATTTCAAGGCTGATCGCAGCAGACGATGCGACGACTCCGGGATATCTCCCGGTTCGAGTGCGACGTCCGAGTGCTCCGTAGTGGCTTTTGTGAGTCGGCCAATTCACCCCTTGCTGGACTATTTACAAACTTGCTAACTGGTCACCAGGGGCGCACGTCTCTTCGAGTGATCTTGTCCCGGGCGACGTATATGAAATCAGCGACCCTAGCCTTACCCAATTTCCCGCTGACAGCATTCTGCTCAGTGGAGATTGCATAGTGAATGAGAGTATGCTCACGGGGGAGTCCGTACCCGTCTCGAAGATTCCTGCTACGGACGAGACCCTTCGGACGATCGAGCTTAGTGCGTCGACCATGTCGCCTGAATCAGCACGCCACTTTCTGTTTTGCGGGACCAAGATCGTACGCGCCAGACGGCCTCAAGATAACCGGGACGACGAAGCCGCGGCCTTGGCCATGGTGGTCAGGACGGGGTTCAATACCACCAAAGGGTCTTTGGTCCGTTCGATGTTGTTCCCGAAGCCGTCGGGCTTCAAGTTCTATCGAGATTCGTTCCGATACATCTCCGTCATGGGGGCCATCGCGCTCCTTGGCTTCGTCGTGTCCTTTATCAACTTCGTCCGGCTCGGCCTGGCCTGGCACTTGATCATCATCAGGGCTCTTGATTTGATCACCATCGTCGTCCCGCCGGCTCTCCCGGCTACCCTGACGATCGGTACGAATTTCGCCCTCAGCCGGTTGAAGAAGAAGCAGATTTACTGCATCAGCCCCCAGAGGGTCAACGTTGGCGGCAAGCTGGATGTCATGTGTTTCGACAAAACAGGCACTCTCACAGAGGATGGCCTGGATGTGCTCGGAGTTCGGCTGGTCTCTAGGTCCACCGGACGGTTCGACGACGTCGTATCCGAGGCGTCGGCGCTGGTTCCGTATACGAATCTCGCTTCCCCGCCCGGCGACAAATACGACATTAACCGTGCAGCGCTCTTTACCATGGCCACCTGCCACTCCCTGCGCTCTATAGACGGGGAGCTGGTGGGAGACCCGCTGGATCTCAAGATGTTCGAATTCACAGACTGGCAATTCGAAGAAGGTGCACAAGGTGGTGGTGAGCAAGACGATGATGAGCATGGAGGCTTGTCGCCGTCGGTTGCGCGCCCGCCACCCTTGACGCTCTACGATACGGACGAGTACTCGAACGTCAACGGCGCCAATGCCCCTATCGAGCTCGGAGTCCTGAGGTCGTTCGAGTTCGTCTCTCAGTTACGAAGAGCCAGCGTCATCGTCCGAGGCTTCGGCCAGCAGCGGGGTGACATTTACGTCAAGGGAGCGCCCGAATGCATGAGGGACATATGCCGTCCTGAAAGCTGTAAGTCTTTCCTAGAGGCTAGGTGGGAGCTAGGAGATACTGACGGCTATATCTAGTCCCCGCTGACTACGACGAGCTCTTGTCCTATTATACACACAAGGGATATCGTGTCATCGCGTGTGCTACGAGGCACATGAAGAAGCTTTCCTGGATCAAAGCGCAGAAGATGACCCGGGAGCAAGTCGAATCAGACCTCGACTTTGTTGGCTTTATTATATTCGAAAACAAGCTGAAACCGACGACGGCTGCTGTTCTGAAAGAACTCAACCAGTCCAATATCGGGTCTATCATGGTGACCGGTGACAACATCTTGACGGCTATAAGTGTGGCGAGAAACTGCGGCCTCATTGAGCCGAACGTGCACTGCTTCGTCCCGCACTTTGCCGAGGGCGACTTCCGTAATCCGAATGCGCTTCTTCAGTGGGAAAGCACAGACGATGCTGCGTATCAGCTGGACAACCGGACACTTCTCGTAAGTGCCCTTTTTCGCGCTCTCCCGCAAGGGGAAATCTGCTGACTTTTTGCTTCTCCACGTAGCCGCTGCCTGCACCAGCCGAGCGCGATGCCTCTCTTCCCTATGACATAACTAATCTCAAAAACTACTCGCTCGCCATAAGTGGCGATGTTTTCCGATGGATTGTTGACTATGCCCCCAATGAAGTCATGCAGAAGGTGAATTATATTTATACCACGGCCTATTGTCCCACGCAGGGCCAGGCAGCACAGATGCTAACAGAAAACATGGCAGATGCTAGTACGTGGCAAGGTATTTGCGCGAATGTCCCCCGACGAGAAGCACGAGCTGGTTGAGAAACTTCAAAGCATCGGGTATTGCTGTGGGTTCTGTGGCGATGGAGCCAACGACTGCGGTGCCCTGAAAGCAGCAGACGTGGGCATCTCCTTATCTGAAGCAGAAGCATCTGTGGCTGCGCCGTTTACATCGAGGGTGTTCGACATCCGATGCGTTCCCGATGTTATCAGGTTTGTTCAGACATTGCGGAACCCGGGACGAAGTGATTCTTGTGCTAACGAGTAAGCAGAGAGGGCCGTGCTGCGCTTGTCACCAGCTTCAGTTGCTTCAAGTACATGAGCTTGTACTCGGCAATCCAGTTCACGTCTGTCAGCTTCCTCTATGCATCAGGGTCGAACTTGGGTGATTTCCAGGTAAGCACCGCAGTCGGTAGCTTTCAAACACTCATCACACCTTACTGACCATCGTGGCTATCCAGTTCCTATTCATCGATGTTCTTCTCATCCTGCCTATTGCCATCTTTAGTAAGTACTGTGGCCGGCTGAAGAAAAGGGAGAATGTTGAGAGAGGATTGACTGACAATTCCGTTTAGTGGGCTGGTCTGGACCGTATCCGGTCTTGAGCAAGAAACGACCGACGGCGAACCTCGTGTCGCGAAAGGTTCTCACACCGCTATTGGGTCAAATGCTCATTTGTATATGCATCCAAGCAGCGGCGCTCCTCATCGTGACGGAGCAAGAGTGGTACGTCCTCGCGACGACTCCGTCACCTGGTAGACCTCCGATCCGCTAATCTCGGTCACTGCAGGTTCATCCCGCCAGTTGTGGACCCAGAAAGGTCCAATATCAAGAATTCCGAGAACACGGCGTTGTTCCTCGTATCTTGCTTTGAGTACATTTTCATAGGCGTAGTGTTGAGCGCAGGGAAACCCTTCCGGCAGCCTATGACGAAGAACTGTTAGTACTTTTCCCCCCAGCTCCGTCAGAACTGATTGAACCATCATCCTACTCTGAAAGAAATCTATAAAATGAACAAAAAAAGACTATTCCAAGCTAACAGACATTTTTTTCTCAGACCCGTTCATGGCGACGATCGTGGCAGCACTGGCCATCGTCATGTACATGGTGTTCGCGCCGACACGCCGGCTGCGCAAGTTCATGCAGCTGACGCGCATCAGCACGTCGTTCAAGCTCACGCTCGTCCTCCTCGGGCTCGCGTACCTGGCGCTCGCGTACGCGTACGAGAACGTGGTGGCGCAGCGGCTGGCGCGCACCATCGGCCGGGCCAAGCACGCGCTCGCCAAGACGACGAAGCAGAGGAAGGAGTATAAGGTCATCAGCGAACGCATGCGGGGTTGATTGATTGATGTACGCTTTATGCATGCTGTAAGGTTAGGTTAGGTTAGGTTTGAGATTATCAAAATTTGAACGAGGAATAGAGAAGAGAGTGTGTGTGGTTTTTTCTCCTTCTTTTCTTTCTATTTACGAGGCTTTGCCTGTCTGGTCTGGCCTAGGTTAGGTTTTGAGAATTGTCTTGTTTTTTTGTTTTTTTTTTGATGATTAGATACCTAACCTACTTACCTAGAGATACATGGATGGATGGATGGATGGATGGATGGATGGATGGATGGATTGAATGGGAGACAGGAAAAAGGGGGGATGAAGGACCTAACTTAACATAGGTGTGCAGATACAGTACCTAAAAAGGAGCGGAACACGGAATGACAATATTTTTTACGAATTTTGTGCCATGTATGCAAGTGTCTTTCTTTTTTTTTTTCTTTTTTTGCCTTTCAATCAAAGTGTGTATCTATGTTCTCTCATCTGGAGTTGGTGTCGTTTATATAATAAATAAATTGCGTAAAAATGTGAAGGAGCGACCACTATCTATGTTTTGGATACTATAAGTAAGAATAGGGGAGACTGACTAACTGCTCTTTTCCCTGTTCTTCTTGATATATACCACGTCATACTTGTAGTGGCTACAGCTACAGCTTCCCGGCTCAATACAATCAATACACAGTATCCAGAGAAGATATCCCTAGGCTAGCCAGTCAGTCAGTCGATTGGTTTATTTACAGACAGACAGTAGGTTAAGTATGTGCAAAAAGCAAAAAACAACAATCAAGACATCTCGTTTCGATTTTTCGTCTCGAGGTTTCTTTCTTTCTTTAACTTGGTCCAAACTACATACTTTAGCCTGCTTTTTAAAGCATACAGCACATCATTTTCCCACCCCCTTCTTCTCTATCTACGACTCCGCCGTCTGTTGTCGTTGTTGTTGTTTCTTCTTCTTCCTCTGCAGTTCAAAGACCAGGGCGCCGTTCTTGGCCCCCTTGACGCCGGACCCGAACCTTCCGAGGCGGTGCTCCTTGCCGACGGCGCAGACCACGGTGAAGAGCTCCCTCTCGTCGCCACTGCTCTTTGCTCCCGTCGAACTCGTCTTGCCCCTTGATAGGATGGCGATGTCGTTGACGACGCCCTTGATCTTGTACGGCTCCGTTTCGTTCTCGTCCTCGCCCTCGGCTTCTGCTTTGTCGTTGTCGTTGTTGTTGCCATTATCGGTGTCCATTGCGTCTGCGGACGTTGTCCCGTTTACTCCGGGCTCGACCACGGACAGATCGTTGCTGGATGGCTGGCCTAGCATGCCTACGCTCACGAGGCGTTTTTCGGACTCAATGAACTTCCATACCCGCTGCAAGTTTTCAGCGTTAGCGTTAAGAGTCTCAAGTGCGGAACTCCCTGCTCTTGTAATATAGGGAGAGCAGGCAAAACAACTTACAATATAACCATCGGTACTGCCGGATAAGAGTAAATCGGAATAGGGAAGTGTGCGTAAGCTCGTAATAGGACGGGGTTGAGGCGGAGGGACATCTTTAGCGCTAGGGTGCTCCTCTGAGCTGGCTGCGGTCGGAGATAAAGGATCTTCCAGTCCGTGTGCTCTTATAATCGTATCGAGAGGTTTCTTTTTCGACAAGGTCCATAAGGAGATGCTTCCATTGTCGGCGCCAGTGACAAAGTAGCTCTCGTCTATGTAGGCCACTCTGTCCAGGCTGCCGGTCGTTGCGAGAGAGTTCGGGTCTAACCCCGAGGCGATCGCTTTCTTCTTATCACCAGCTCCGGAGCTGGCTCGGAATACGAGCTGCGTCTCGTCCGCGACCTTCCACAGACGTACCGTTCGGTCTCTTGCGCCTACAGAGACAAGGCGCTCCAGCGCGAGAGCATCGACATCGACAGCTGCGTCTGCGTGACCGAACAAGCTCTCGACAAACGAAAGCGCGTCGCAATTCTTCATTTGAAGGGTTAGCATGGCTCTCCAACGAACGGAGACCAGCAAAGTCGAAGAAGTGCTTACCCAAACTCTTATTGTACGATCTTTCGAGCAAGAGTACATCTGATGAGAATTCCTGCGGAAGACCAACCCGGTGACGGCATCGCGATGGTGCGTGAACACCCGTAGCGGCTTGAGGTTGGAATCCCACACCACAATCCTCTTATCGTCGCCACCCGTGACGACGAACTTGCCATCGTCACTTACTGCCACACATAGTATTTGCCCAGTGTGCCCCTTAAAGTTCTTGTCACCGGCCCTCTTATGTTTTCCTTTTACTACGGCGACTCGCTGGGGTCGTTTCCGAGGCGGCGCCTGTTTCTTCGGCTTCTTGCGAGTCGTCTGCTTATACTGTTCGTCTGGCGGAGGTTGTAGTCGGTATTTTATTAATTGTGAGTCCTTGGTAACTTGGATGAACAGTCAGCCATGGCGTTCTTATACACACACAAGTCGCCTTCCGATTCGAAAGGCGCGAGTTCACATACCTAGATATACAAATGGAGCGCACATGGCCACGGATGTTACTGTATGTGTATTATCTCGGAAGAGTGTCGGCCTCGAATTGAGGTCGATATCTGATGCGATCTTGCGAAAGACTTTCCCTTTGCTTTCGGCTACGTCCTCCTCCAGACGAGCAGCGATCATGTCTTTGTCCTAACCCCAGAGCATTAGAAGGTGCTGCGGGAAGTAGCCATATAGAATCAGGCGCAATAGGGCATTCTCTCACAATTTGCTCGGCGTCCCATCCTGTAGCTTCGACCTCGTCCCGTACTTTCTCCAGGTACTGAGTGGCCAAACGTAACCTCTTTTGCGCCGCGGTCTCATCCCGGTCCGACTCTTCAGACTCGGATACGGGATCGTCTACCTCGGCGGCGGAGTCGAGCTCAGAATCGCTCCCCGATATCTCCTCGTCTTGTTCGATCTGCTTCTTGGGAGCGGCCTGCTGTTTGGCGGGGCGCGATTGCGCTGGCCTGCCTGGCCGCGCTGGTCTTTTGCTTGACGGTCCATCGTGTTCTCTCTTGCGCTTTTTCTGAGCCCCTGGTACAGAGAAGAAAGAAGACATCTTGTAAGGAGCGATCGGGCCTCCTCTTCAATTTGCTGGCTAGAGCTGTGTACGTATTCGATTCCTTCTAGCTATCAGTATGTGCCCATCGTCATGAACCTCTCAAAAAAAGTTCAAGGGAACGGTTTGGCGATAAGCGATAAGACCCTGTCCCAGGTAAGCTCTTCGATGAGCAGGTGGGTGGGTATGCGGGTCAACTAAAGGTACTAAGTAGACATGGGGGTGTGTCTCCAATGACTTACCTAAGTAAGTTAGGTAGCTATGTAGCTCCCCAGCTCCACGTCACATAAGCGTCTTTATGTAAGTACTTATGTGTGTGTCCAGGCGTCTAGCCGTACTGTGTATTTACACAGTTTGTCTTGAGGTGGTGGTCCACCTTGCGGGCATCCTAGGTGCCGTCCAGCGTTCCTAGTGCCTGCCATTGCTGTGAACTAGAGCTCATGAGGCTGATCACAGTACGTTAGTCACTGTACATGCACCCCAGGCTGAAGCTTCCTTGCGTGTCTCTCTCGGCCATCAGGTACAACAGCAGACTGTAGATCCATCATTCCATCGACCTCCGTTGTTACTTGAACCTGCATCTTTGGAGCTTCATTCAGCACCACCGATTATTTTGTTTCAAGGTGCCCTAGCCTCCGTACACATCATTACTGCCGTTTGAGAACGAAAGAGGTGTGCTCTTCAGTCCCTACACAGGAAGGGATTAGAAAGCATATCAGAAGAGACATCTCCACGGTTGTTACTTATCGTCAACATGTACGAAGTTCCTCATCTTACTGACGTCGTCTGATTCGTTTACTGATTTGGCTTAGGGAGGTCCTCCTAGGTATCACCGGCAAGGACTTCACCTTGATCGCAGCTTCGAAAGCTGCCATGCGAGGAGCTACTATTCTGAAGGCATCAGACGACAAGACAAGACTGCTGAACAAGCATACCTTGGTAGCGTTCTCTGGAGAACCCGGCGATACCGGTTGGTTCTTTGGTGTCCTGATGTTGGTGTGGACCTAACTAAACCGTTGTGCAGTACAATTTGCCGAATACATTCAAGCCAACGCCCAACTCTACTCGATGCGAAACGAGACGGATCTATCCCCCGCCGCCTTGGCGAACTACGTACGTGGCGAGCTTGCGACAAGCCTGCGGTCACGAAAGCCCTATAACGTCAACCTGCTTCTGGGAGGCGTCGATCCAATCACCCACAAGCCCAGCCTGTTCTGGCTGGATTACCTAGCGGCGTTGGCCCCCGTACCGTACGCAGCCCACGGCTACGCGCAATACTACTGCCTCTCCATTCTGGACAAACACCATCACCCAGACATGACTCTGGTGCAGGGGATTAAGGTTCTCGAGATGTGCACGGATGAGTTGAAGAGACGGTTGCCCATCGACTTTAAGGGCATGATCGTCAAGGCTGTAACCAAGGATGGCGTGCGGGATATCGAATTCAACGACGACAAGATAGTCAAATGTCCTTAGCAGAGCGGCTCAAGCGTGGCCGCAATGTAACATAAGTTTACGACATGGTGATGGCTCATGATTGCGTTAACGAACTGCTTCTACATTCGAAATGGCGACGATATTTGCGGGGTGCTCACAGGCAATACCTGAAACTGGTCACCGCCATGCCCTGATTTCAAAAACAAGACAAAAGGCGAGAATGTGAACTCTTGCCAAGGTTCTAATACGCCAGCTACTCAGGGGTGGTCGGGCAGGGTGTTACATGACGGTATACCTAGCTGCAGATTCTCCTGGATGAAAGACTCGGAAGGAGGGGTATTCGGCGGATACGGAAAGCCTGCAGTTGGGTCGATAAATCCAAGGCCCCGGGAGTCATGTTGGACTGTAATGCCGACAGAAAGCGATGAATGTTCACTGAGAGCAGCGAGGCAGCGGGACATCTCCGCAGAAAGGAACCTTGGGTTGTTCACAGAGCCCACGCAGGATGGTTGATAGATAGCTTATAAGTGGCTCTGATGAACCCTTGTGGAAGTGACGAGTTTTTTTCTTTTTTTTAACTTTTCTTGCGATGTGCTGAAGGACGACGAACAGAGCGTCATTCATATCCGCCACCTCGTCTTCTAGCCCGGGTTGAGCCTGTCTTTTTGCGAATTCAAGTGACAATGGGAGAGGGTACTTGGGTTAGGGTAACCAGGCGAAGAAGAAGACGGCAGTCTATTGAAGACGGCAGCATCCGACAGTTATTGTTCCGGTCCACGCACCGGCCCAAACCGTTCAGAACTGGACCGAACCGGGAGTGTGCCGTCTACACGGCAGCGCAATTCCGGTTTGGTCATACGGGATCGAAGGTGATTGGAGCGCATTATACAGTAGGAGAGCAGACCGTGTGCAAAGTAGGACTTCTGGAATTGCCATATACTGTCCATGGATGTGCTCTGCCGCCACACGCGAGCTCTCTAACACTGTCTAGTTGGTTAGGGCCTTGCCGTGTAGCTGGGAATATAGATCCCGGCATATCTTGCCAATTCCGCCTCGGACCCGGAGGTTGCCTGGTACGTACGCGTATATATGTGATTTTTTTTTTGGGCTATCAAGCTCCCGGTTATCTGTAGGATCAATAGAGAGTCCAACACAGTGACAAGGCTGAGACGAGAACGTCACGTACGAGTCAGAGGAATAGGTACTGTCATTTATGTCGGGTCCGTGGACATGTTCTGGAAGGGTTGGTGACAGAGAGATATCTGGTAACATGTCTACTTACTTAAAGTTGTTACATCTACTTTTATATAAGCTGTATCTATATAGTACTTAGATGTATAGATTTATTATGACTATAACCATATGTATATAGGCCGTTTTAGGTGTTTTTGCCGAAGTAACTACTTACTTACTTAGAATTGGTAGCCAGTTGTTGATCGCACTTACACACGTATAGGGCTGTGTGTCCTGTCACTTTCACTAACCAGAATCTTCTCCCTACCACGTATTCACCAGTAGGTCCATTACACCAGGGCCCGCAATCATAAGGGCTCGTTTACCTTGCTAAGAGCAACGTAGTCCAGAAAGCCTTTTGCCCATGTACTCAAAATTCTTGATGGCTTGTGGCGATTTGATTTGATTTGATCTGTTTAACGTCGCAACTGGCACCTTGGCGCCATAAAACCTCCCGAGAGGTATGGGGACGTGGCAAGCACTATCTAATATACAGAAAAGGGGTGATCCCCGTTGTACAATGATAAGAAGCCGAACTCCGGCCTTGAGGCATGAGAATTACAGAACTCGTGGTCACTACAGCCTGATCCACAAGATGACGGCTGGCTTGTGGTGATGAGAGTACGTAAGATGTAGCAAAAAACCACATTTCTGTCCTCAAGGTCACATAATGCATTTTACTTATATCCACTGTGGTCGCATTGCCTGGTCAGATAGCAGTTATGGCTGGGGAAATGACCTTTACTTTGCGTGCATGCTTGCTGATATAAATAGCGGGCTCCGAGCACGGAGTGCGGACACGGCAGTTGTGAATGTTCTGGGACGAACTTGATTCTAATAATATACAGCACGTTGGTCAACTACCGAACCTCGCAGCCAGTTGCAAAAGCGTACTGTAGGCTGAGCCTCTGAGGATTACCAGACACTCCTTTTGTGACGTGATGCTTTGCTGAGAAGGGGTCTTGGTAACCGAGGCCACTTAACATGTTGTGGACATTTAACGATAACATGTGCGAGCGGAGGCACGGGGCCTTCGCCTCGGAAAGTGTCAGCCCTTCTATCTCGGGTGCGTCGCTAATTTTCGGCCATACATGTGAGGAGGATACCATGCGAGGATACTCGTCATACTGCAATAGCTGCATCATCGGTAGAGACGCAAGGGTTCCTAAATCAGGGAAGCCGGGCCGGGGAGCATGGGTAAAGCCTGTCCTGGGGAAAGGGGTAAGGATAACTTACGGTCCGATGAAACCTTAATTGATTATATAATTCTGAAGGTTTTTAATCAACGTCTCGCCGTCCTCCTCGTGCATACATATAGACTTGATATATCTGCCCGCCTCTCGGATTGGCTGCTTGTCTGTTAGTATCTTCTGTGATCAGCCTCAGTACATCCGATTCGAGTCAACGGCTATGATTTCTACATCGTTAATGGCCCGTCAACGCCAGGCCGACCGCCCAAGGGAGTTTTGTTACCTTAACTGCTGAAACTTTTATTGAGTATTTAATATTTTTTTTTTAAATATTACCACAAGCCTTTGTCTCATACGTCCTCGCGGGGCTGGTCCAGTATGGGCCTATGACACTCAGGTCAGGTAGGTATGAGGTTCACTGTCGTGATACTACCTAAAGCAAACCTTGAATAGAGTGACTTGAAGATGAGGCTGTGCTACGGCGACCTTGCTAACCTTGAACATGTTCTTCTTTCTCTCTTTTGTTCTGTTCTTTTATTATAAATGTCGAAGACTGGCTACCTGACCTGATAGATAATAACTCGACTACATCTATAGTCCTATCACCGATACTACTTAGTAAACATGTGAGGTTGCAGTTACTGGTAACACCCTACCATACGCTGTTTTTATAAGACCAATGAACTTGAAATTACCTACATGGGACAAAGTCTTGTTTTGGGGTCTCAAGCAGGGGCAGTGTGTAGTATTGGGTGTGTATGTGGTATACTTGCACGTTCCACACGGGGTGAAGCAATTTGTGTCAGTGTCACATATATATTACAGCCTTGACCCTACTTTGTATTCCTAAATGCATACAGCTTTCCTCTTCGCGGTACATTAATTTACCTCACCTAGGTTGAAGTGTAGTCTTGTCTTCGAAGATACCAAGACCAGACCCCGTTTCGTGGCCTTAGTATTACGAAAATAGGGGACTTGGACGATGCCATTATGAAAATACCTCGCCATGACCAGCTTGTCAAGACGCGCGCACACATGTCACACATGTAAGTCGGGAATTATGGAGTCCCCAGGGAGGCTGGAGTGGCTGGCACATGTCCGAGTTGAAGACTCGACGGAACAACTGACATTGGACGAATTTGACTCGTTAGTCCGGATAAATGCCGTATTTACAACTAAGTCCGCAGTACAAAGTGAGAATACCCACCATGCGTAGAGTCAAACGCACGATGGCACGATGATATCTGTCACAGGCAGGCTATCTCAGAGGCTATCTCTAGTCAGGTTCTGCCCAAAGACCGATCAGCCTCTCAGCCTGTCCTGCAGCCTGCTCGTCAGTCCTGGGTCAGGGCTAATGGAGACAAGGAGGCAAAAACGACGTCAGAGAGTCTATGATTCGTGACAAGAATGTCAACGGTGCTATCAAGTTGCAGGTGGGTATCCAGTGCAATGAAGGACGTTTGTTGCCGTCACCCATGGGCCACTGATGGGCAGGGCACTCTTCCTAGAACAGTATGGCTGACCTCAGATTCATGGGCCAAGCTTCGACTCGATCCTTTCCAACAACGGTCTAGCCGCATACGTCAATTACTCGCACACAACTCGCTACGTAAACATAGGGGCACCTCGATAAGGGGGTACTTCCGACTCAACCTGATGCCTGATTGGTCTTGGTTTGTTTGTTTGTTCTGTTAGCACCAAGTGATATGCACATGCAGCAGTACTCAGTACTTTAACCTTGCAAGGCCACAGGCAGGCTGCGTAGGGTGGTGGCAAAATTTGCAACAAAGTTCATCACCAGCCCAAAGGATTTTGCAAACACCTGAGGATACAGCCGTACTATTGTTGTTGTTTCTGGAAAAGAATGGAAATATATTGCCACTGCAGGAAGACTGCTAGGTTACAGGTACTAATATGTTTTATTGTTTATTTACTATTCAGCATCGACACTCATCCTAAGCCCTCTCCCTACCAACAACAGTGAAGGAGACCCTTTCTACAATTTACCCGTACATGTATGCTGTACTGCTCAAACCACAGCAGTTACATCTGCATGCTTCACAGAAACTTCATCGCGTGCTCGGGGGTTGGTGGACCAAGGGTTATCATACAAGTTGAGTCCATGGTGCAAGTTACATTCAAGTCACATACCTACTTCTGCGGTACATCTACATCAGTATCGCCACCACCTGCCAACCCACTTCAAGCATCATTGGTCAGCCTAGTAGAGACACGCAATGATCGACTTGTACTGCTGTACGGAGTTACTGCTGTACCTATTGTGTCTATTGTGTCTTAGAGTAAAAGGGAACTTTCTAGCTATCGTGTCGCTTGTCTAGTCTATCTCCTCACATTTCCCTTGATATATGCCTCGTTGACGGCATACTTGCAACTCCAGTAGAGATAAGTTTAGAGGATATGATATATCTTATCTACAGCACTTATAAATCAATTTCCACTGGACGTAACTTTTCGATGCCTGATATCTGGGACACCCTCTCATTTGCCAGGTTTGTATGTAGGTGGGATGCAGGATTGCCATTGGTAGCCCCCCTCTCCGGAAGCGGTCACTTCTGGTCATGACAGGCAGAACATCTGTACTTTGTAGGTAGACAAGTTGTATGCTGTAGCAAAAGCATAACCCCAGGAACGATGAAAATGTTGCAGATCTTAGCCTGGCATGGCCAACAGAGCAAACCACGCAGAATGACATTGCAAGACAGCCCATAAGGCATCCATGTACAGGTACATACTCCTAAATCAGGTACTTAGGTACTTAAGGTACCGTGCTATTTGTATCCAAAAATTCCCCAAACCTTACTTGCCGCGTCTGTCAATTCGTTGTATGTTGAAGGGCTCCACTAGACTAATAGGTACAGGGTTGAATGCTGTCTTCACTACTCGTACCTACCTATTATGTACTGCTTTACCGCATTATCCCCTCCTCACCTCAGACCTGAAGCCCTACATGGTATCCACCAGCATTCACTAGAGATCTCATTCACTAAATGAACCTTCACTGTACCTGCCCTGGAGCCCGTCCTTGCCTGACTTAAGCTAGATACGTTAAGTACTCGGTACATACCTAATGCATTCAATTGCCTTACAGGGCACAGACAGCGGTCTCCCTGTTATAATTTTTTTTGCCCTTGAGATGCGAAACTAAATAACTTTCTCTTTTCCCACTTCCCCCCGACTCTGCCTACCCTTCCTCCTCATACTTCAAAACATCACACACAAAGGGTCCCGTGTGTTCTAGGGCCAACTGCACATTGTTTTAATATTTCCTGATTTCAGTCGTTCCTTGCCATATTTGCATTCTCTCAGAGAAGATAGATTCGTTCTTTTCTCGGGAGACCCCATCGGCTGGGCACGTCGCGAAAATTTTTCCAAGAAGCACAAACACTTGTCTACCATAGACGACAACCATCAATCTGGTATCGGAAAGGCCTACGTACGCTTCTCAAAGCGCCGATAACGACACACTCATTGCCAACATGGCCGACCAACTTAACATGAACGGCCTGAGCCTCAACGAGCAGGGGCCTCCAGGCGTTGGCGGAAGATCCTCCTACGTTCCTCCTCACATGCGAGGCAAGGTGGCCGGCGCCAACAACGGCCCTGGACCTTCACCTGCTGCCATGAACGGACTCAACAACAGCGCATGGGCTGGGTAAGTCGATATTTGGCACTCTCGTCTTCATTGAAAACCCCCTTCCTACATTTGCCACCTCTACAGCGAAGGAATGTCGCTCGATGTTCCCCGCCTGTAGCGTGGTGTGGCGTGCTTATTGTCACTTCTTGGAATGAGATTCGCGTACCCAATTTGCAGCTGGCCACTGACTTTTGAAAACTATAGTAACAACAACTACGATGCCCGTCCGGGTCCCAATGGATGGGGAGGTCCTGGTGGTGGCCCCGGCCCTGCTCATCCCGACCCCGCTGGTTTCTCCAACCAACCCCAGCACCGTGGCGGCGGCGGCGGCAATTGGGGCAACCGCAACTTCGATCGGAATGCTTATGGTAATCCCGCCACTGGCGGCGGTGGTCACGCTAGAGGCTCTGGCGACGGCCAGTGGCGTGATGGCAAGCACATTCCCGGTCCCCCGAACCAGCGCCTGGAGCGTGAGCTCTTTGGCACCCCCGATGACCCCTCCAAGCAGCACACTGGTATCAACTTCGAGAAGTACGATGACATTCCTGTCGAGGCATCTGGCCACGATGTCCCTGAGCCGGTTCTCACCTTCAGCCACCCGCCTCTAGATGAGCATCTGCTCCGCAACATTGAACTTGCCCGTTACCGTGTACCCACCCCGGTACAGAAGTACTCCATCCCCATCGTCATGGGCGGCCGAGACCTTATGGCATGCGCTCAGACAGGTTCCGGAAAGACGGGTGGTTTCTTGTTTCCCATCCTTTCCCAGGCCTTCCTGACCGGTCCCTCTCCCATTCCCGCAAATGCTGCCGGCAGCTACGGCCGTCAACGCAAGGCGTACCCTACCTCTCTGATTCTTGCTCCCACCCGAGAGCTTGTGTCTCAGATTTACGACGAGTCCCGCAAGTTCGCTTATCGCTCGTGGGTCCGGCCATGCGTTGTTTATGGTGGTGCTGACATCGGTTCTCAGCTCCGCCAGATTGAGCGTGGCTGTGATCTTTTGGTTGCCACGCCCGGACGACTTGTCGATCTCATAGAGCGAGGTCGCATCTCCCTCCAGAACATCAAGTACCTCGTTCTAGATGAGGCTGATCGTATGCTTGACATGGGTTTCGAGCCCCAGATTCGCCGCATTGTCGAGGGTGAGGATATGCCCACCGTTCAGAACCGCCAGACCCTCATGTTCTCGGCTACGTTCCCGCGTGACATCCAGATGCTTGCCCGCGATTTCCTCAAGGACTACATCTTCCTGTCTGTCGGCCGTGTCGGTTCCACTTCGGAGAACATCACCCAAAAGGTCGAATATGTCGAGGATGCCGATAAGCGTTCCGTCCTTTTGGACATCCTGCACACCCACGGTGCTGGCCTGACTCTCATCTTCGTTGAGACCAAGCGGATGGCCGACTCGCTCTCCGACTTCTTGATCAACCAGAATTTCCCCGCCACCTCTATCCATGGTGACCGTACTCAGCGAGAACGTGAACGTGCTCTCGAGATGTTCCGTAACGCGCGCTGCCCCATCCTTGTTGCTACCGCCGTCGCCGCACGTGGTCTCGATATTCCCAACGTCACCCACGTCATCAACTACGATCTACCTACTGATATTGACGACTACGTGCACCGCATTGGCCGTACTGGTCGTGCCGGCAACACTGGACATTCTACTGCTTTCTTCAACCGTGGCAACCGTGGTGTCGTTCGCGAGCTTCTCGAGCTTCTGAAGGAGGCCAACCAGGAAGTCCCGGCATTCCTCGAGACCATTGCGCGCGAGAGTTCTTTCGGTGGCGGTGGTCGTGGTGGTCGCTCTGGTGGCGGCCGCGGTCGTGGCCAAAATGCTAACCGTGATTTCCGCAAGTACGGTGGTGGTGGCCCTGGCTTCGGTGGTGGTGGTTTTGGCGGCCCTCCTCCCGCCCCTGGCGGTTACAATGGCGGCGGCTATGGTGGCCCCCCCAACCCTGGTTACAGTGGTGGCGGCGGTGGTGGTAACTATGGCGGCGGTCCTGCCTATGGCGGCGGTGGCGGCGGCGGTGGCTATGGCAACCCTGGCGGTGCCAGTGGCCAGGCTTCCTGGTGGTAAATCACCACTATCACCTGCGCGTATCGGTCGCGGCTCCTTTTCTTGCGCGTGAGCCATTCGCCTACCATTTTGTGGGCGCGACGCCGGTACATTCGGAGTTTCTCAATGACTTCCTTTGACGTTTATTGTTTCGTTCACGTGCTTTTCACACCATGTTTTGGCGACACTCCGCCAACGGCTTCCGACATTAGTTTCTTCCACGGCATACGAACTTCCGGCTACCCATCCGGAGAGGCATATTCGAGTTTAACGGCAGGACACTGGCATATGATAGACGGGTATTCGTCTGTTTTGCATCTGCATTTGTGTCCCTCGATTCCTTGATACCCCATAGACGACATTTGCGAGGACCGCATCCGAGCAGCTGCATGAGACGCCCGGAGGTCAAAAAGATAGACCTTGATTCACGAGTGTCCAGGGACATTCCATCTATTACAACCTCGTTGGTCCACTTGGCATGGATGGGCCGCTTTTTCTCACGACGATGACGACTCTCTCCGTTACGATGTTCCTGCTTTTTACCCTCTTGAAACGGTGAGGCAACCGGTGCTCGCGCATGTCTCCATAGAACCGGGGAGGGTACCACATGTCCCGTGTGTCTGCGGATTTGTCGCCGGCATCTTTCTTTCATAGACAAAAAAAGCGGAACGCTCACGGTTTTCGGCTTGGTAGGGCTCTCTTGCATGGAGCCTCTCGGCCAAGGGCGGGAAATCACAATGGTCAGGCTATGGACATGGCACACAATGGTAAAATACTATGGAGGTTCGCGAGATAACAAAAATGGCGTCTGGGCAATCGGTTTCAGTTTCCAGACCTCTTGAGAGATGCACCGAGCATGTCTGGGGCCTGTTCCCTACATCTGGCATATGGATGAGATGATATTCCCATCTGCCTGAGAGATAGCCCTTTTGCAGATTTCGGCTGAGAACTTTGCTGCAGGTTCGCTGCTTCGTGTTAGGACCAACATAGGATCCATTTGCGCGGACAGAACTGAGTGTTCCCCAATTAATAAAAAAACATTGCCTTCCTTTGCAGTTTCTTCCTTGCCCTAGGCTGCTACTATGTGAAGTTTCATGTCCTGTCTATAGAATTGCATTCCTGCCTTACCCCCTAGGCATATGGCTAGATACTGAGTTGTGGTATGTTTGTGGGCTTGGCCTGCTTCAGGCAGATATCTACCTAACCTTGACCTAGACTAAGAACTCCAAAGTAAGCAAGAATTTCAGCATACACCGCGTGTTTGATCTTGTGCTACATGTTGTATTAGTTGTATCTACTCTTGCAGGTCTTGTGGTTTACATTTGACTTCTGTTATAGTATGCTTCCCGCCCTTCTATTAAGATGGTCGATAGATGGTCGATAGATGGTCCTGATCTCCCCGCCATTTGCATGGGTGAAAAGCCAGACAAATAAGTTAACAGCTCTGAAGACATTGCAAGATTGATGCTGAAATTTAGACTCGAACTATGAACGTGAGGTTGTTAACCTAAAATCATGTATCTACCTAAGATAGCTTCTTTGTAAGTATAAGAACAGGGGTAGTGGCATACAGGCTTTTACGAGCTCCCAATGCCCTTCAAGAGACCTTTTGTAGCCACATGCAGGTTAGGATATCACCACAGTGACAGTGAATGCCCTCGGCGGATAGTCTCCACCAAGCACTAATGGTGTTATCCACTTAAAGTTCAACAAGTGCAGGTACCTACCTGTGAAAAGGCTGTAACATCAATGTTAGTTCCCACCGTGTCTCCCTACCACCAGCTCCCATGCTGGGTAAGTACTTGTACATTCATCGACCGTGCAGGCAGTTTGATACTGTAATTTCCATGAGAGCAAGATTTTGCAATAGGAACAAACACGCAACGATGGAACCATCGATTTGGCGACGTACCTGACTGAGTCCACACCGAAAAGCTGGATTTACTTGCTAACCTTAGGCCTCAAGCCCCAGGCAGCTTTATCCATCACCATCCTTGTTCCCGCAAAATGGCACAGCCTTAAGGGCGGTTTCTCCCTGCATTGACGTCGAACTTACCTCTGTATGTCTGGACGACCATCCATTTAGCACGCGATTTGTGAGGTGCTGCGTGCTGTAGCCACCACCACGCATCCAGCAATCCAACCACCCTGTCCGTTGTTTTTGCCATTGTGCGACACAGCCTCGCCTTTTTTCATCTCTCCTTCAATCGTGTTCCATCACCTATCTTAGCCATTTCACATCGATGACTTCGATGGCCTCGATGGCCTCGAGCCGAGGGTCACCCGGCCGCTGGTCGCAGCCCTCCAGTGCAGCCGGCAGTCCGCGAGGTGGTAGTCCTGATGTCAACCTTGATTCCAGCATGATCGGCCATGATTCGGCGCACGGGGCAAAGCGAAAGTCTAGGGCATCTACAGCTGGTCCTACCGCTGCTGCTGGGTCCGGTGAAAACGGGAAGGGCGGCTTTCCTGTTGGCAAAATCAGGCATCTCAAGAAAGAGGATGGCGAGCCCTTGTGGAGAAAAGACATCCAGTATGACTTCTTAAGGGCTATCTTCGATGACGAAAGTAAAGTCTTCACCAATAGCTACGAGCCGAATACCTCGGAGAAGCAGAGCTTTGCCGACCTCTATATCGACACCATGGCGAGGAGTAGCAAGACCAGCAAGGTCCTCCGAGACAAGCTGCTTAGTGATCGCGAGGCTGCGAAGGGCATGGCCATGGTCTGTCTACTTGTCAATGTTGGTCGTATGAATACTACGCTAAACTGTACGAAGAGCGCCACTCCTCCAGACCTCGAGAGCAGAGATGTTTTGCTAACTTGTGCCTTCAAGTCTTCCCCGAAATGCGAGCCCAGCTACGAACATATCACGCCATCCCATCCCTCCAAGCCCACCAAGACGCCTCCGCCTACAAGCAGCTACAAGACGCCCCGAGGCTGAAGTCGATCCTCAAAGGCGCTGCCGAGGATCGGCCCGAGCCTCACGACCTGGGCGAGTTCAAGAATCTCAAAACACCACGGTCGAACCCTGTCAACCTGATATTCCTCATATGTTCCCAAGCAGCACAGGTGGCCGAGCTGCATTTCCCCAGCGGCGGCGAGTTCCACGACCTCATCATGAAGACAAACTATACCAGCCAATCCCGTGCCAGAGCCTTTCTGTGGCTGATGTGGCAATACCTCGAGTCCGACTTCACCGAGGAGGGGTGCGAGGAAAATCCGTTCGGTGCGGGGGTGGATTACGGTCAGGGCCTGGCGAATCAAGGCGTGCCTCGCATGGTAGAGATGACCGAGGAGGAGCTGAAACAGGAGAACATCGATTCGCCGGAAGAGATCGCCTTTGGCAACGAGAAGCAGAGTCACCGGGCGAAGATCATTGCTGCGGATGCGGCATATGTTGCAGACAGCCAGACAAAAAGAGGTGCAAGAGCCAAACTCCTGGTTGAGGATAGTCCTTCGGCCGCGATACTGCCCCGAATAAGGCCCTCGAAGCACGAGTCGGACCTGGATAGTACCCAGTCCACTCCTCCGAGAGGTCTATCTCGCCTAGGCGGCCATAGCACCAGTCGTCGGCCCCCTGCTAGTCTGAAATACCAGGTGTTCGATGCACCTTCGCCCGCCGGCCCAAGCTCACAGCCACCGGAGGGCATTGTGCCGCGCAAGCCACGGCCACCTACCGCACACCAGATCGCGGTGGAACGTAACCGCAACCAGCGTGTGGAGCACATCTTGGATCGCGGCCTTCGTCAGCAGCACCACCTCGCCCGTAAGGCTAGGCGGCAGGAGGGTATCATAATTCGAACAAAGCGGCGTTTAGACGCCATGGAAGACCCCTTCTTCGACAGTGACGAGGAAGACATGAGACCGCAGATGGGCTCAAGAGCTCTTTTTAGGGATAGGGGCTTGGGCGGTCTGTGCCAACTTGCGCAGGAAGAGGACAACTTTGGCGAAGAGCCGGCCTCGTACGCAGCAGCGATCAGACGGGCCAACCGGCGACTTCGTCGATGGGACGGCCGACCAGAACTCGGCGTAATCACGCCGAAGAAGCGGCGTCCCGTTGTCCGTGTCACCGATGAGTCGGCGCCACCGGACACGGCGATGGAGGTCGGACGCTTCAGCAGTTCCACCAAGGCGGAGGCTAGAAAACCTCGCGTCAATGGGAAAGCCCCGACCAACGGGGACCTCAACAATGAGAACGGGGACGTGACGATGGAGGACGCCGACGATCTGGATGAGGTCGACAAAGAGCTTCTAGGCCTCGAGAGCGGTGGCGAGGAGGCCGAGGCCGAAGCTGAGGCTGAGGCTGAGGCCAAAGATGAGGATGAAGAGCTCGATGACGTAGACAAGACACTGTTAGGTCTCGACGGCGACGACGATACCGAGAGCGCTTGATTTTAGTATCCTGACACGGCTCATTTTTCTCATTTTTTGTACTCGAAGAAGGTCTACGATCAGACGGTTCTGTTTCTAATCGTTCTTTTTTTCTCTTTCCCTTTTTCTTTTGCACGGCGTTAGAGAGGGCGAGCGAAACAACAGATGACGGCCAGGTTTTTCTCGAATTATTGGATGGCCTCTGAATGGGAAAAGGGGGCAAGGCATCTGTTTGTTTTTTATCTGTACATTATTTCACCTCCTAACTTAGCTAGATAACCCCATAGCGCCTCGTCGTGGTAGACAAACTCCGGGCGCTGGTGCTCCTTCCTGTCATGGGCGGATAGCGGGCTGGCGTATCCATTCTAGGTATCTAGAAAAGAAGCAAAAGGAAAACTTAATCGGTAATTACCTGCCTAGGTAACTTATTTACCTACGTACGTGCTTATTATGATGGGTGAGTTCTCTGTGTTCACTGTAGCCGTATAGCGAGGCTGTGATAGCCGACTAACGCAGGAGGTTAAGTATATTGTTACGATCGAACACGACGGCATCGTATGCTTTGTATTTGCTCGCTCACCCAACATTATAGTCATGTTTGTCTGTCTAGTCTAGGTTGTATATATATGTAGTAGGGCCTATAGAAAATTTTAACGTAGACTAAGGCATGAATGAGATTGTGCTTCCTCCCACTGTAGAAAGCCAGGTGTAGATGTACTTGTATAATATGTGAAAGTCCTGGGAAGGAAGTTTGGGAATGGGAGCAGAATAGCTGGCCCGGTTAAAGAAAGATGTGTAAGGGATGGGGTGGGATGAAGGGGGTGGACCGTTATCGCATTTCTTTTTCGTTGTATTTTTGATGGTCTTGTCCCGTCTAACTGACTTACCTAAGGTTACTTACTTACCTGATTGATTGTGTGCAGCATTACAGGTGTGAGCGCGTGCGCGAGCGCGTTCTGGTGATCTATTTTGGGTTAAGTAGGTACTTTGTTGCAAATCAGGTGAGTTTTTTGGACGACGGAGTTAGGGGGTCGGGATTCGGAGTGGGAATACCGGCATTGTTTTTCTTTTCGGGTTTTCAGTCTTTACTGTATTTTCCCCAGCCGCATCTCGGGTTGAAGTACTCTAGTTAATGGTATGATAATAGGTTAGGTGAATGGGGTTTGGCGTAATGAAGGAATATGTAGTTGTAAGGTTAGCATATCGTAGATCGGAGTAACATGATCCAAATTCCGTCTCTCGTCGGAGCCGGCACGGATGAGTGTGGTTTGGGAACTGGGGGGTAGCGTAACCCTGCAGTCTGGATGGAAGGATGGAAAAGAAGGGTTTAGAACACACCCTGGAAGCCTTCTTCTCGAAGACTTGGGAACCTTGCCTTTGTTACATGGATTACCTGGACGTCGGGATTACAAGTATCTAATGTTGCGATTGGTTGGACGGATGAGGCACATGGGCATTCTGCTCATCCCTTCTTTAAGGATTACTAGATAACCTACATTAATATGTAGTTTGGATGACTGGCTGGCATGTGTTCCCTCGGGCTAGTTAAACCTATCTCCGAGCTGTCTTGCGCCTTCCTAGGTGACTCTTGGGATTTGTTGGGAATTGGATCGCAGTAGATAGGTGACTACTAAATTTAGATAGAAGTACTTTACCTAGGATATAAGTTGAAAGACAGTTTGGTTTTACAGCCTAAAAATGTACGCGCTGTAGGGATAAGGCACCTAAACAAGTCTGTCTTCAAGGGAGGGATATGAGTTAAGTCAAGGCGTCTCCGTCTCCCTATTGACTCTTCATTTGGTACTGAGAGGGCAAGCAAGCCCCTGCGGTTATTATCCCGGGGTAACCCTTCAGATTTCAGGAAGTAGGGGTTTGACGAGATCCTGGTTCGAAAGGATTTAGGTTAGAAAAGAAAGAAAGAAAAAAACTTGGAAAACGGGATAATAAGCACGTGTCCACCATGAGCAAAGTGGAAGGGTTTAACCTAACCTTTTTAGATGCGGGGGAGACAGAGACCTTGGTGGGAAACAGGGAACTACCTAGGTTAGGTTAGGTATGTAACTTTTAACCCAGCTCTCAGTTCTGTAACCTAGGAGTTGAGTTCTGTTGTCGTTTGTGATGATCAAAGCAGGAATGTAACACACAAAAGCCCTGACCTACAGAATAAGGTTGATTTTCAAGGCTAATAAAGCCAGCCCCCTGTCGACTTGCAGATGGGAGGAAGTTGGAAGACAGACTTGCTTATAAATCATGTGACTCAATAGGAACTGACATCCCGTACTTGATATTATGTATGATACAAAAGCCAGGCAAGCGAGATCTCACTCCCATAGGCCGATTCTTGGGAACGGCGGCGCTATGTACTTTACAAGGGAACATACATATATTGCTCTGCAGCCCTATGACACATACACTCTGTGACTCTGCCACCCCTGTAGAAGAACGCGGTGAGCTTGAAAGACAGCCAGTAGGGTATATCTTTGATTTAAGCTACAACTGCAGATGGAGGAGTCAGTGGCGTGTCCGATTGCATCGGTGGCTGCCCTTCGGATTATCGGTAGTCCGCTATGTTCTATGTAACCTAACCGATCTGATGATTGGAGAGGCCCCCTACCCGGACTGCTGTACTGCTGTACAACTTGACATGATAGCAAACTCCGGGATTAAACCTGCCTTGATCGAAGACAAAGCATTCTCCTATGGACTGTCTGATGATTGATCAGGAGTCTCCGAGCCATACTATACGCCTGGAATCACAGGAGTAGTATCGCTTAAAGGACGTATTGCACAACAGTACAGGCAGCAGTACTAAATATCGGATACTTATTAATGAAAACGTTCCAAGTGGGGAAGGCAATATTCTGGAAATTGAGAGGAACTCCGCCAATGGAAGCTTTGACCGAACCAAGTCCCCTTGCTTTGTAATCCTGATTTTGCACGTTGTTGAATCTGCAGAGGTATCCATTCCCCCTTCCATTTACCATCCACCGTCCCCTACTATGGGGATGTAGAGATTTGCCTGTTTGGCATCACTGACATGCAGTATGCTGTACTGCCACGTATAAAATGGGAGAATTGGAGAGTCAGGCGATATCGATGAGCGTAGGTAGTGTGTAAATGCCATGTCCGCCTCGGTCTGCAATCGCTTGCCTATTGCGAGATAGTCGATTATGTCCCAACGGATACAATCATCCGCCAAATGCCAAGCGCACAATTCAACCAATCGAACCACTCTGTTTTATGTACGACTTTTGCACTCCACTGCCCGGAATTTAGGTTTCATAAAAATCTTGTCCGGCTTTCATATTTTCATTGGAGGTTGCCGTGGCCACAAAAACAAGGCGTAGAACCTGGGTTATTCTTGTCTTCGTTATCCTAGTATATGTACAGGGAGCTCACCTTGATATTTGCTAGTTGCAGCTAGCCCTAACCTAGATAGAATTGCGGTTATGTCCAGAATTAGATGAAGCGACGTCCCTAGGTTAGGTTAACCTAGGTAGATCCGGAATTACGTACTGCTGCGCAGGGTACCCGCAGACAGATCTGGTTAGCATGCACCCCAACTGTAACGGCATCAACGGTTTTGATTGGTATTTGCATAGTTATGCTCGGAGCCGGGAAGTTGCGACTTAACGCCGCCCGCAGTCAGCAAAGAAAAAAAGTAGATGTGACTGAGCAGGTGCAAGGTTAAATAAGGCAGGAAGCGCAAAAACGGGAAGGAAAAGAAGAGGGGCCGACGGGATGAATCAATCAAAGCATCATTACTGCTGTATTCAAAAAGCTTAGGTTAAGCCATACGTCTCCCCTTCTCCCCGGAGGGCCCTTCAAAGCCCGTTTCCCATTCCCGTTCCCGTTCCTGTGCATTTTCTCCCTCGTCTTCCACGGTCACCCCATGTCGAGACTTCTTTCTTGCTAAAGAGGAAGAAAGCCTGTCTTTCCCCTCCACATACTAATTTGTCAGACAACTTCTGTATATCCCCCCGGCTGTTGTTATCAGCTTGGTGTCTGCGCCTTTGATCTAGGTTAGGCCCGTTTGCCAATATTGCCCATATATGCTGTCCTTAATCATCTTTTTCTCATTACCGGGCTGAACCTATGGAATCCATTGTCACATTGTTGTCGCGTGGTACTTAGTCGCATCAGACATCATACAATCAAAACTTTCGGGCAATAATTGTACTTAATTGCGCAACCCCAGAGCATAGCGCTCATACAGCCAGGGAAGCGCAAAGAGAGCGCCACGGGCTCGCCACGCTAGAAGATGGCGAATGAGTTTTCCGAGAAGGAGACTAGACCCGAACATGACGCTCCAGTAAATGTAGAACAAGCTGCTCCGGACGTCGACCACGGCTATGTCAAGGAGGAAGGCGACCGGCGTGAGGAGTCGGTGGATGAGCGCGTCGTCGATGAGCGCGTTGTCGATCGGGCGGAGCTGAAGCGCACCCAGAGCCATGTCACCGACGCAAGCACACTAACCCGCACCACCACCCGTGCGTCGATACCCGCCAAATCCCAGAAGCCATGGTACAAGACGCCAAACCCGCTGTTATGGGGTGCCGTGCCTCCTGTCCCCAAGGAGCGGCTGGAGTCGAGAGAAGCCACCGCCGGTTTCTTGAGTAAGCTGACGTTCCACTGGATGGCCCCTCTGATGAACGTAAGTCAAACGGGGAGCACAAGCAGAGTTCTTTGCACTCGTGCGTTTGCTGACAGACAGATGTCTTAGACTGGCTACAAACGTCCTTTGGAACAGGACGATCTCTGGAAGGTTAACCCTACACGATCAGCACATGTCATGACCACCAAGTGCAGGGAGTCTTTTGAACGGCGCGTAAAGAACGGCGACAAGTATCCCTTGCTTTGGGCCATCCACGAGACTTACTTCTGGGAGTTCTGGATAGGCGGCTTCTGCCAGTTGATTGCGTCTGTCCTTCAGGTCTTATCACCCTTCCTTCTTCGTTTCCTCATCGCTTTTGCGCAAGATGCCTGGAATAATAAGATCAAGGGCGAGCCTGCGCCGCCCATTGGCCGAGGCGTCGGCCTGGTACTGGGCGTCACCTTCATGCAGGTCTTCCAGAGTCTGGGCACGAACCATTTCATTTACCGCGGCATGATGATCGGTGGCCAGGTCCGAGCCGTGCTGATCAGCTTGATTTTCGAGAAGTCCCTGGTCATCTCAGGTCAGGCCAAGGCTGGTGGCAAGTCAATCACGGCTCCTGACACCGATGCAAAAGCTGAGGGGGGTTCCAAAGACGACAAGAAAGGGGGGAAGCTGAAAGCAGGAGACAAGGCCGGTATAATAGGGGATGGTTCGGGATGGAGCAATGGGCGAGTCGTCAACGTAATGAGTGTCGACACCTACCGGCTTGACCAGTCGTCGGCCCTATTCCACATCATCTGGACTGCCCCTATCCAGTGCATCATCACGCTTGTCCTGCTGTTGATAAATCTCTCGTACAGCGCACTGGCCGGTTTTGCCGTTCTGGTCATCGGCCTTCCGGCCCTAACGCGAGCTATTCGCAGCTTGTTCCGACGCCGAGGGCTCATCAACAAGATCACGGATCAGCGAGTCGCCCTGACCCAGGAGATCTTGCAGTCGGTCAGGTTCGTCAAGTTCTTTGGATGGGAGGGGGCTTTCTTGAAACGGCTAGAGGACGTCCGAGCCAGAGAGATCCACGGCATCCAGGTCCTCTTAGCTATTCGCAACGCCATCAACGCCGTAAGCCTGTCGCTTCCCATCTACGCGTCGTTCCTTGCCTTCATCACCTACTCCCTCACGGACCACGGCTTGGCTCCAGCAGAGGTATTCTCGTCTCTGGCGCTCTTCAACGGCCTGCGGTTGCCTCTCAACCTCTTGCCCCTGGTTATTGGCCAGGTTGTCGATGCATGGTCATCGTTGAAGCGAATTCAAGAATACATGCTCTCCCAAGAACAGGCCGAGACGGCCGTATTCAAACCCGAGAACGAGAACGCCATCGAGATAAGCGACGCGAGCTTCACGTGGGAGCGTACGCCGACCCAGGAAAACGACAAGCCGCCCACGGCTGGTAAGGGTGCCTCTAAAGCAGGACCGAAACACCCAGTCAAGACGGACAAGGGCGCAGAGACATCGGAATCGAACTCCGACACGGCTAGTACCCTAGTGGACGAGCGCGAACCCTTTAAACTTGAGAGTCTTAGTCTCGCCGTTGGCCGCAAGGAACTCATTGCCGTCATCGGCTCTGTCGGCAGTGGGAAGACGTCGCTACTGGCGGCACTTGCCGGAGACATGCGCAAAACGGCCGGCGAGGTCGTCCTGGGTGCCTCGAGAGCATTTTGCCCACAGTATGCGTGGATCCAGAATGCGTCGGTCCGCAACAATATCCTCTTCGGCAAAGAGATGAACCGTGAGTGGTACAAGGAAGTGATAAACGCGTATGTCTAGTTCCCCCTCTACCTGCAGCCGGATACTTTTGATTGCTGATCGAAGCTCACAGATGTGCGTTGCAACCGGACTTCGACATGCTCCCGGATGGCGATGCTACGGAGATCGGAGAGAGAGGCATCACGGTGTCTGGTGGCCAGAAACAGCGAATCAACATCGCCCGTGCCATCTACTTCGACGCAGATATCGTGCTGATGGATGACCCTCTCAGTGCAGTCGATGCCCACGTTGGCCGCCACATCATGGATAATGCCATCCTAGGTCTGCTGAAGGACAAGTGCCGGATTCTCGCCACGCATCAGTTGTGGGTCTTGAACCGCTGTGACCGGATTGTGTGGATGGACGGTGGAAAGATCCGTGCGGTCGACACCTTCGATCGCCTGATGAGCAACGAGCCTGGATTCAAGCAGCTAATGGAGACCACGGCGGTGGAGGAGAAGAAGGAGGAGGGGGAGGAAGCGGCTGGGGAAGAGAAGGTGGCTGGCAAGAGGAAAGACAAGAAGAGGAAGGGTCGGGGACTGATGCAGGCCGAGGAGCGCGCTGTCTCAAGCGTCCCATGGTCCACCTACGCTGCCTATGTTCGAGCGTCCGGCAGCCTGTTCAACGCCGTCTGGATTGCCATAGCGCTCGTGGTCGCCCAGGGTGGAAACATCGCAACCAGCTTGTGGCTCTCCTACTGGACGGCCGACAGGTTCGGGTACTCGGAAGCGGTTTACATCGGGGTGTACGCCGGCCTCGGAACTGCGCAGGCGATATTTCTCTTCATATTCTCGGTTATGCTTACCGTTGCGGGAACACGGGCGTCCAAGGCGCTCCTTCGACAAGCGGTGAAGAGGACGCTGCGAGCGCCTATGTCCTTCTTCGACACCACGCCTCTAGGCCGTATCACGAACCGTTTCTCGAGAGACGTCGACGTGATGGACAACAACCTGACGGACGCGATGCGGATGTACTTCCTGACCATGATCACCATCGTCTCCGTCTTCGCCCTGATCATCGCTTTCTTCTACTACTTTGCCATCGCACTCGTCCCGCTAACCGTCTTCTTCGTCCTGGCGTCGTCATACTACCGCTCGTCGGCCCGAGAAGTGAAGCGATTCGAGTCGGTGCTGCGGTCTGTCGTCTTCAGCAAGTTCAGCGAGGGCCTCTCGGGCGTGGCGTCCATCCGCGCGTACGGCTTACAAGCACGCTTCGTAGACGATCTTCGCAACGCCATCGACGAGATGAATTCTGCCTATTACCTCACCTTCTCGAACCAGCGGTGGCTGTCCATACGGCTGGACACCATCGGCAACCTGCTGGTGTTCACGACAGGCATCCTGGTCGTGACATCCCGGTTCAGCGTGCCGCCCTCGATCGGTGGCTTGGTCCTGTCCTACATTCTGAGCATCGTACAGCTGCTGCAGTTCACCGTGCGGCAGCTGGCCGAGGTGGAGAACGGCATGAATGCTGTGGAACGGCTGCTGCACTACGGTACGCAACTCGAGGAGGAGGCGCCGGAGCACACGATCGATGTCCGCCCTTCGTGGCCCGAGAAGGGCGAGATCATCTTCGACAACGTCGAGATGCGTTACCGCGCGAACCTGCCGCTCGTGCTCAAGGGAATGTCGATGCATATCAAAGGTGGCGAGCGCATCGGCATCGTGGGCCGGACGGGCGCCGGCAAGAGCTCCATCATGTCCACACTATTCCGTCTCGTCGAGATATCGGGTGGCCACATCACCATTGACGGCATCGATATCTCGACGATAGGGCTGCACGATCTGCGTTCGCGCCTTGCCATCATCCCTCAGGACCCGACCCTCTTCCAGGGCACTGTGCGAAGCAACCTCGACCCTTTCAACGAACACACGGACCTGGAGCTCTGGTCGGCCCTGCGGCAAGCTGACCTGGTGTCCGCCGATGCGAAGGTGGATGACAAGGAACCGGGCCGCATCCACCTCGACCTCGTCGTGGAAGAGGACGGGTTAAACTTCAGTCTCGGTCAACGGCAGCTGATGGCTCTGGCCCGCGCCCTTGTTCGTGGGTCCCGGATCATCGTATGCGACGAAGCCACGAGCTCTGTCGACATGGAAACAGATGACAAGATCCAGGCCACGATGGCGGCCGGCTTCAAGGGGCGGACTCTGCTCTGCATCGCTCATCGTCTGCGGACAATCATCGGCTATGACCGTATTTGCGTCATGGACGCCGGCCGTATCGCGGAGCTGGGCACACCCCTCGAGCTCTGGAATATCCAGGACGGTATCTTCAGGGGCATGTGTGAGCGCAGTGGTATTCGACGGGAAGACTTGGTTCACGCCGCTGCGGTTACGGGCACGGGCTTGAGTTTGCCTCCTACAGCGAGTGAGGACGTGAACCGCATCGAGCCTGCTGGGTCATTGTGAGGAGGGAAAGAAGGAAGCGGTTGTTGAAGGGTGTGGATACTTGTTTTGCATAGCTTTGGATACCCGGTCGTATACCACGAGGTATATTTTGTCTTAAATCGACATATCCCATTCATAGAAGACGGCTTTTGCCTGGCTATTCTTGTTATCCATCTAGCGTGTAAGATGGAATAGCTGTTTAAGCGTTTCATATAAATGACCTAGGTCATTAAATGAACTTATTATTACAGAATGGTTCTTGGAGTGTTTTCGTATGCCATTAGATTAACCTAGGGGATGGTAGAGGTGTATGAAGTGGAAGATTAGGTTAGGTAGGGAAAGGAGAGATGCAAGGGGGAACAGCAGAACATTTGGGCAAGTGTGCAGCTGTGGTGTAACTGTGTGAGGTTGTGCCATACGACGTTGTACATCCCATTCCACATTTTATTTACTCACGTAGTCTAGGTCGTAAGGAGGTAGGTATGTATGTATGTATCTATTTTTGAGGATGATGATCATCATCATCATGCTGATCTGTAAGGTAGTGGTTGGTTAGCTGTCCCTTAACCTATCTGAGTACTTGCTTGTATTGCGGCCAGCCTGCCTTCCTGGTGTGTTGGCATGAATCCTCTTTCTGTTTTTTTTTTTTTTTTTTTTTTTTTTTGGTGGTTTTCTTTTCATCGTGTTAGCATAGCAGGCTTGCCTCAACCTAGTTAGTGAAGCAAGGGTTTGGTTATTGTTTGTTCTCCTCTTTACTCTTAGGTATGTAATTGGGAGTTAGGATTTAGGAATTAGGTTAGGTTAGGTAGGTTAGCATGGAAAAACGTTTTACAAAGACTGTAAAATGAGATAGATTTATTTGTTTTGTAATTCAAGATTGAAGATCCTCTCTGTGAGGAGGATGCCCGGTTTTTTTTTTTTTTTTGGTATAAGATATCTGACCTAGGTACTTACTTAGTTATATACAGGACTGAGAAGGGAAGGTAAACCTAGCTAAGTATGTGCGATGAAGAAAGTTGGTGTCTTTCTTGTATATTTGTATTCGTGTGTGTTTATGAAAGACAGACAGATTCGAATGGAAGAAGGTAGGACAAAGATAGGGGGACGAAGATAGGGGCAAGGCATATCCTGATTCATCTAAGGTTATCTGTCTGAACGCAAAAAAGACAACGAAATGAATCGCTGCTTAACCCTATCCTATCTACTGTGTATATATACTAGATATAACCTACCTGCATAAACAAACCCCTTTCCTTAAAAGAAGGAAAGTGGTACCTCACCACACCATACATACACCTGCATAGATCTCTCTCTATCTGTCTCTCTCTCTCCCTTCCTCCCGCTCCCTGTGTGTGTGTGTGTGTGTGTGCCAAGTCTACCAACAAAAAACCTTATCCATCCTGCCTAAGACGAGGTGTCTGTCCCATATCTCGCCATCGTTGTGCTAACCTACCTACCTTATGTATGTACTTACTCACCTCTCGCGTACGACAGAATCATAGAACCACAAACCAACAAACATATACGCTGCCGCTACGGCATGACTTCGGGCTACTCGGTCCAAAAGAACATATCGTACTGCTGTACATCGCTACACAAACAGTTGCAAACATGCAAGTACCCGGTGCCACAAAGCTGGGCATAGATGACATCAACGCGATCATGATAATATATGGAGATCCCGCATCCCGTATCAAATGCCGAGGACTCGAAAAAGGTATGAAAAACGAATTCGAAGATTAAAACGTGGTCTATTTTCTTGTCTGTCTGTAACTTGAATATCAAATCACGCCGCTTTCCAACCCAAACGCCCTTAATATGCCCATCCCGTGCTGTTGGGTACATGGACTTTTGTGAAAAAGTCTGTATTAAACAAGAAACGATGCCAGTCTTTGAAAAGAGAAGACCTCCCCTCCTGCAAGCAACAAGTCCTTGTAAGAAAACCACGCTATCCTGCTCGGTAATCTGCTACCATGTAGAAAGCCACCTCAATCGAGATCCAACTGGCAGTCGGCCACTTGGTTTGATAATCCCTGTAATTTATTGGTGTGAAATAAGGGGAATGAACACTGAGCCGTCTAGTTACGGCTCGTAGGCCGGTTCCAAGAGTTACGGTTGTTGCCCGGCGGGAATTGTTCGGGTTGATCGGCAAGCAGATCCTCCAGATAGGCACTAGGCGCCCGGCCACTGACCGGTCGGTTGAGGTTGAGCGTACTAGAACTCGGGTTCCTCCGTCCTAGAACCTGAGGTCGGGGTAGGTTCGGAGAGTCTGGAGGGCTGGGGTCGACGGCCCGACCACGACCCCGCGAGTCGGGCCTTAGATTCGTTAAGCTGATAGATTGGCCGTCACCTTGTTGAGGAGACCCGGCCCCAGCCGCGTAGAATCCCGACGGCAAGAACCGCGACTCGCGATTTGAGGTGTTGCCGGCACCGGAAGTAGCGGTAGGGGAGAAGAAGAGATTTGTCTGGCTGGGCGTCGAGGAAGGTATCGGTCCCCGCTGGGTCCTTCGCTTGCCCTGTCCGGGTGGAGACGTGCCGAGCGAGAGGGTAGATGCGTGGTCGCTGTACTTGTACAAAGGAGTGGACGGCGGTCCGTAGGAGCTCTTGTCATTGGCTACTTGCTGTGCCAGTGTAGCGCGGCGAACGGAACGATGGAGAAGACAAGCAACAACGGCGCGCCATATCAGGATGGCGACGGCGAAAGCACCCAGAATGGCGCCGACCGCAATAAACACGGTGCCTTGGGGCAGGGTGGACTGCTGCATGAACGGTGCGTGTTCTGTCGGGGGCACAGCAGCTGGAGGGTAGCTGTAAGAGCCTGGCAACGGTGGGGGTTTGTTCCCGCTGCTCGTGACGGCCGGGGGCCGCCCTTGATTGGTAGTTGTTTGGCCCAAAATGGTTGTCGGAGACGGCGTGGTCGTCGTAGAGGATTGGTTTATATCGGGGAGCGGAGACGTCTCTTCGGGTGCGTCGGTCGTTGTACTCGCCTTCGGCAAGGCTGTTGAGGGCGACGTCTTGGCTGTTGAAGAAGCCGAAGTCGAAGCAGCCGAAGTGGGAGAAGTAGTCGTCGCAGCAGGGGACGTTGAAGCAACCGACGTCGAGGATGTGTCGTCGTCCTTCTGTGCAATGGCAGTTGGGGCGAGGGCGGCTGCCAGGACGAGGAGAACAGATCGCGCGCGCATGATGGGCAGTTATGGTCCAGAGGTATCTCAAACTTCTACTGTACTATCGTAGTTGTGCTGATAGACTGTGTAGGAGAGTTGGGCCGTCGGGTCGGGTGGCAGAATGCGTCGTTACCGATGTTGTCGAGAATGGACCGGCGCAGACAATAATGAAGGTATTAAAAAGCAGGTAACACTGAGTTCGTTTATGAATGCATGGTAGGTTGCAATCATGAGAATGTTTCCTCGCTCTAACAAGAGGACCGATGGGATCGGAGACGCAACAATAACGAGTGCAAGAAATGGAATGAAAGAACAAAAGGGATGGCTTTGGAGGGATGAGGCCGACTTGAGGTTTGCATGAGAAAACCTTCAAGAGCCCAGCACAGCCGAGTCTGCAAGTGTGCTGTAGCCTGTAGTCCTTCCTTCCTGTGGTAGACCGTAGGGGACTGGCACCTGCTACTAGTAGACACGCTCTTACCTAAACCGGGCCAGCGGCAGGGGCGGAAGCCCCTCGTGTTCAAAACTTCAGACGGAAAGGGGAAAGAGGAAGGGGCTAGATCAGCTTTATTAGGCCCCTATTTATTCGATATTCTTCTTACTTGTACTCCGTAAAAGTGAATACAGAATATGGCCATATTTTCTCTGTCCCTTCGATTTTGTCTTTGCGGCTTCCTACAGAATGCATACCACCATCCGAGCTGGTTCTTACCAGAGTTCGGCAGCGTTGTCTTACATCATACAACATTCTGCTGCGTCTTTTGATTAATTGCAGAACTTGTACTCGGGACCCCTTCAGGTAACGCTACAGGCTATCCAGGACTCCAGATCCCGTGTTTATGCGTATATGAGTTGGCTAAATTCCCATAACATATTCTGTGCCTGGTTGTGAGAGAAGTATCTGCGACTTGGCTCCTAGATAGAATAACGATTTGTAGCACAGGAAAGAGCAAGTTATAATAAAGATGCCTTACCATACTATCGACTATATTGGAAGAAATAGGGAATAAACCTCCGTTTAGTTTTAGTTGTCAATACGCGGCGGAATTGCTGTGGTTAGAAAAGTATCGTGCAAGTCTTTTGGCAGGTCGCTATATGTACTTACCTACCTCTTACTTTACACCCACGTTCGTCCCCGCCAAAGACCGGCAAGTTGTTGCACATGCTTACGTATGTAGGTACAGCATTACAAGGTACTTACGTAGGTTATCTAGATCATGAGCGAATTCGGAAGCTGCACTTCAAGGCCAATGGTTTGACAGACTTGCTTGACATATGGCAGAAGACCTTTTGTAATGTAACATCACAAAACAATGCAGATTTCTATTGCGGATTGACCTTTGCCCATCCAAAGTTCTCCCCTCGCTTGTGTTGCTAAGTTGCCACCTGAAGACGGATTCCACTCGTCCCTGGCATGGAACTGCCGGTATGCTACCATACGCTGTGCAGAATGCCACCAAAAACCTCCGGCTGAGTGCGCGGTACCTGGCGCCGACATCCACGGTCATAGCATCCGCCATCCATACGGGCTCGGCTCCTCTCCCTCGGAGCAGGCCGAGTGGCTGCCCGCACTACATCCGGCGGTGGGCACACACGGCAAAATGGCGTCCCATGCAGGTCCTCGACGAGTAAGTCGGTCAACGTCATCGACGCCATATACAAACACCAGTCCTGCTAGCTAACCATCCATCTTTCGTGACAGGTGGGTGTCAAGAGAGGCACGGCCTATTAGTCTGCGCCAGCTTATGGTGTTTGGGCGCTCGCTGACCGAGGACCGACTGATAAGCTCAGCCAACTATGTTCGAACCGAGCTGCCGACGAGGATAGCCCATCGCATCCGTGACATGCAGCTTCTCCCCTACGTTGTCGTGAGGAACCCCCACATGAGCGATGTATACGAGCTCTACTACACCGCCTTCGACACCTTCCGCCGCGTCAAGGAGATCAAGAATCTGGAAGACAACGAACGCTTCTGCTCCATCATAGCCGACATGCTGCGTGCCCACTTGACCGTCATCCCCAAGTTGGCCATGGGCATCCTGGAGTGTAACGACCTCATGCCGGGGGCCGAACTCGATCGTTTCATGAACACCATCTTGCGATCTCGCATCTCCCGCCGCGTCATCGCCGAACAACACATCGCCCTGACCGAGACGTTCAACTCGGATTGGTTCTCGCCCGGTGCGAAGCTCTCTGAGTCCGAGTTCATCGGCGAGGTGTTCCTCAAATGCGCCGCCAGAGACGTGGTCGAGCGGTGCGGGCGTGCGGTGACCGACCTCGCCCGCTCCGCCAACGGGCCCGACGCTATGATCCCCGAGATCCTGATAGACGGACACCTGGACGCGACGTTCCCGTACATCCTCAGCCACCTGGAGTACATCATCGGCGAGCTCCTCCGAAACTCTGTCCAGGCGGTCATCGACCACCACCGTATCAAGCCAAAGAAGGCCGGCCAGAAGCCGCCGCCAATCGAAGTGACCATCTGCGAGGCCGCGCAGCAGGTCATCATCCGGATATCCGACCGCGGCGGCGGCATCCCCCGAGACATCCTCCCGTACCTCTGGTCCTTCGGCAAAGGGCCGTTGAAAGACCAGCGGCTCGCGAACCTGGGCCGCGTGCCCCTGATGGCCGCCACCCTCCAGGAGCTCAAGACCGACGACAATCTGTCCGAGCTGCAGAATACCAGCTATACCCACGCCAACCACCTACAGCAGGCATCGCCGCCGCATCACCGCGACGGCTCGCTTACCTCTCTCTCGACACGGCCCCCGAACCTGCGCCTCGGCATGGGTCTCCCGCTGAGTCGAGTCTACGCAGAGTACTGGGCCGGCAGCCTGGAATTGCACAGCCTCGAGGGCTACGGTGTCGACGCCTTCCTCCAGCTATCCAAGCTCGGCAACAAGAACGAGCAACTCGCCACCCGCGCTACCATGGACGCTATTTAAATATGTATAGAAAGCAACCAGGCCTTTTGGAAGGACAAATCACGATATCAATTGGGCCTAATGAAACATGTATATATATATATATATAAAGAAGATGGCCTTGCAAAAACGGAGACAGTTATCAACTCTTGCAGATGCATAGAAATCCGGTGAAAAACAAGTCTTTCTTTTACAGAATGGTATCATAAAAGAGTTTGATTACATCGTAAACTAAGCCTAACTGCACTGAATAAACCTTGGTACACCGCTAAAGGGTGTTCCTTACGGGGAACAATATTTCTGGAGATCGCCCGTCTTTTCGCACAATCCACGCCAGAAACGTTTCAGAGTCCTAATTACCTGATACTAGTATGAATTCGACTTTTGACTCCGGTTCTGCCCATTTGCCTCCCCCCGTTTCTTGTCCATCCAGCATATAGATAAACACTGAGCTGTTAAGCACTGAGAACAGATAGGAGGCTTTCAAATATTAAGTGGGTGTAGTAGGGTTGGCATAATAAGTATCCTACCCCCTTTCCCATGAGGACTTGGCGATCAACGGGCAAGACCAACCAGGATAGCGAGCTCGAACCTCGGGAAGAGGTCTGGCTTAGCGCCGGCCGCTGCGGGCAACGCTGCCCTGCATCTGCTCCAGTTCGGTCTCGAGCTGCTTGATCTGAGCATGTGTCTGTTCGAGATCCTTGTTGAGACGGTCACGCTCAGCAATGAGCTTCTGCTCCCACTGCCGAAACCGTTGCTCTTCAATCTTCACCTGCTCGGTGAAGCGCTTGCGAAGGGCCTCCTCCTCCTCTTTGTACTTAGGGTTGTCCAGCTTGCGGGGACGCGCCTCGCCGAACTTGCGCGTCTCCATCTGCTGAGCGCGGTAGGCCTCGTAGTGGAGCTCCTCGGTAGTGTGAATGAGATCGAGCATGTGAGTGCGGATCAGGATGGAACGGAGCTTCTTGAAGTCGCAGTGGTCTTCGTTTTCGACTTCGGCAACACCCCACGAGTACTGACGACCCTTCACAATTCGGCCGTCACCGGTCTTGACGTCCTTCTCCGAGCCAATGACGGCGAAAGGCATGGCTGCCATCAAGCTCCGAGCGTGTTGGGCGGCGGCCTCATCGTCCTCCTCGATAGGTGGCTGGTAGATCTTGATGCTTTGTGCCTCGATGACGGCTTGAATCTACAGCAATGACTTGGTAAGAACAGATAACAAGACCCAGGGTCGGAGTGACATACCTTAGCCTTGAACTTGGCCAGATCAACAGGGCTGAGAGTATCGGCCTTGGCGATCACAGGAATCAAGTTAACCCGAGAGCAGAGTCTCTTCATCACCTCGATATCCAGAGGCTTTAGCGTGTGGCCGGTAGGCCGGATGAAGTACAGGCAAGCATGGACACGCAGATCGATCTTGTCTTGCCGGCGAGGCTGCTGCTCCTGAAGCATGTATGACTCGTGCTGATCGTCTAGGAACTCGATGATGGGCTGCCACGAGTCCTTGTTGTTCACGTAATCGCCGAAGCCGGGCGTGTCAATGACGGTGAGACGGACTATGGAATAGACGAATGTTAGGGCAATGATGGTGCAGTGTCAAGGACACAATGGGGATTATTACCCTTGAAGAACTTCTCCTCTAGCTCGGCCTTGGTTATCTCGATTTCCACCGTCTTGTCGACCTGCTTCTGGTGTCGCTTCTTGTGATCGGCATAGTTCTTGATGGTGGTGGAGAACAGAGTGTTGATGAAGGTTGTCTTTCCCAATCCGGATTCACCAGCGACCTTCAGACGGAAGGAGGTCAGTAAAGAGGCACACGGAGACTGCAGCAAACATAGGTATGCAGAAGACGCACCATGATGGTGAAGGCAGCTCCTCTCTTGGCGACGATCTTGTGCCGCTGGTTGGGCAAATTGGCGATGCCAATTGGCGACGCGCTTTCGACTGCGGCAGGAGGCATCGTGAGAGCTTATGCAATAAGTTCTTGATCTTCTTCTGTACAGGTACAGGATCAGACCCCCGGACTGGCGAAGGCTGTATGATCGATCACGTCGTCAAGAAACAACTACGCTGAAAGACAATAGCACTCGGGGTATGGGGGTGCAAATGCGTCAAATCGCTAAACCAGGACAAGGAGAAGAATGCCGGTCAAGACGCGCTGCAAGATAAAACGGGAACGTGTTGGAAAGTGCGGTGACGAAGTAGGTATGTAGGCAGGGAGGGAGGTAGAGATATTGGACGGGACGTTCTTGATGGGCCAAAATGTTTAGTGAGGTTCACGTTTCAGGGGAAAGCCTTCCAATTATCGTGCTAAGTTGTATCCAGCAAATTTCAAACATACATGGTACGGAACAACGCGAGTCGACAGGGGTCTAATAATAAGAAATAAATTGGCAGTCGTTGCAGTCTCATCAGAGGTGGTGCTTCCCCGTTCTGAAGCCTGGCCTAACATTGAGCTAACCTTTTTAGCCCCAAGCCAAACCACTTCTGCTAAGGTTAGTGTGAAAGAGCTTTGGCCAATCCTCTCCGATTATGGGGCTTCTGGGGTCGTCGGCACCTGCCAAAAGGCACCATCATTGGTTGTAAATCCTGCTGCCGCTGTAGGGGTGTCTTTATCAGGGGTCTTATCGTAGATAAGATCTCAAAAAAGTTCGGCCTGCGATTAACACTGGGCTGGAGGACTGGAATATGCTGTATGAGAATCAGGTCTGGGTAGATCACTTTGCGACGAGGACAACTTGTAACAGGATGGGCATATAGCAAAATGAAGACAGACTTTAAGGTGAATAGACATTTAGCATCGCCCGCATCCTCTTCTCAAGTACTGACCTAGCACATCGTCCCAGTTCTCCAATTTACTTGGAACCGTCTACTGTCAAGGTAACCTCTTGTTCAGTCCAGATGGGACCTGCCTCTTTTCCCCAGTAGGGAACAGGGTCACAGTATTCAACCTTGTCGAGTAAGAATCCTCCTCCCTCCACCAAGCACATAAGGACATCCAACTAAGGCCCATTCTCGCTCAGCAACAAGTCGTACACTCTCCCGTTTGCGCATCGAAAGAACATATCAAGGATAGGCTTGACACCGAGGGGTAATCTGCTCCTGTCGGTGGACGAGGATGGCCATGCTATCTTAACCAATGTGCCACGACGAATATCCGTATATCACTTTTCCTTCCGCTCGCCAGTCACCGCTTTGGCCTTCTCTCCCTCTGGACGCCACTTTGCCGTCGGACTGGGTCGCAAAACGGAAGTATGGCAGGTCCCATCAACGCCCGATTCGAATGCCGAAGGCGACCTCGAATTCGCCCCTTTTGTCCGACATCACACCCACATGGGCCATTTCGATGACGTCCAGCATATTGAGTGGTCTAGGGATTCCAGGTTCTTCTTGACCTCGTCCAAGGACCTGACAGTGCGCGTCTGGAGTCTTAACCCCGAAGACGGATTTACACCAACTGTTCTCCAAGGCCACAAGCAGTCGGTCATTGCTGCTTGGTTCTCAAAGGACCAGGAAACCATATACACCGTCAGCAAGGACGGCGCAGTGTTTGACTGGCAGTATCTCCGACATCCCGATGCGCCGCCCCGCGACGAGGACGAGGAGATGGCGGACGCGGACGATGACGATATGAGATGGCGAATTGCTCGGAGGCATTACTTCATGCAGAATAACGCACATGTGAAATGCGCTTCGTTTCATCCCGACACCAATCTACTCGTTGCTGGCTTCTCCAACGGCATATTCGGCCTGTATGAGATGCCCGACTTCAACCCAATCCATACCCTCAGTATCTCTCAGAACGATATCGACTTTGTCACAATCAACAGCAGCGGAGAGTGGCTGGCCTTCGGCGCTTCCAAGCTTGGCCAGCTCTTGGTCTGGGAGTGGCAGTCCGAGTCCTATATCCTCAAGCAGCAAGGCCATTTCGATTCTATGAACTCTCTTGTCTACTCGCCGGATGGGAAACGAATCATAACTACTGCGGACGATGGCAAGATCAAGGTGTGGGACGTGGAGTCCGGTTTCTGCATCGTCACATTTACAGAACACACAAGCGGTGTCACGGCTTGCGAGTTCGCAAAAAAGGGCAACGTGCTTTTCACCGCCAGCTTGGACGGCTCGGTACGAGCTTGGGACCTCATAAGATTTCGGAACTTCCGGACTTTTACAGCGCCGACAAGGCTATCGTTCACCAGTATGGCAGTAGATCCGAGTGGAGAAGTCGTAGCGGCAGGCTCCCTGGACTCATTCGACATTCACATCTGGTCAGTGCAAACTGGTCAGTTGCTCGATCAGCTAGCAGGACACGAGGGCCCTGTCTCGTCGCTGGCCTTCACACCGAACGGGAACTTGCTGGTCAGCGGCAGTTGGGATCGCACGGCTCGCTTGTGGTCCATCTTTAACCGCACACAAACTAGCGAGCCACTGCAACTTCAGGCAGATGTATTAGCCGTTGCCGTGCGTCCTGACTCGGAACAGCTGGCCGTCTCCACTCTGGACGGCCAGTTGACGTTCTGGTCCATCTCAGAGGGCGAACAGGTTTCGGGACTCGATGGTCGGCGAGATGTTTCCGGTGGCCGGAAGGTTACCGATCGCAGAACCGCTGCCAAGGTTTCCGGGACGAAAAGCTTCGGCACCTTGAGGTACAGCACGGACGGTAGCTGCCTACTGGCTGCTGGAAGCAGCAAATACATCTGCTTATATTCAGTTAGCACTATGGTGCTTTTAAAGAAATTCACCGTCAGCGTCAACCTCTCACTGTCGGGGACCCAGGAGTTTTTAAACAGCAAATTGCTCACCGAAGCCGGTCCTGAAGGTTTACTTGATGACGAGGGAGACGGTTCCAAGGACACCAGCCTCCCTGGTTCGAAGCGTGGCGGTGACCCCTCAGCTAGAAAAGCCCTGCCGGAGGTCAAAGTGAGCGATGTGGCGTTCTCGCCCGCCGGCACGTCCTTCTGTGCTGCCTCGACCGAGGGATTACTCATATATAGCATCGAGAACGAGCTGCAATTCGACCCGTTCGATTTGAACATGGAAATCACGCCAGCGTCTACTCTGGCCGTTCTCGAGACCGAAAAAGATTATCTCAAAGCTCTCGTCATGGCGTTCCGTCTCAACGAGGCCGGGCTCATCAAAAGGGTATTCCAAGCGATACCGTACCCAGACATTCCGTTGGTTGTCGAGCAGTTCCCTATCGTCTATGTCGCACGGCTCCTGCGCTTCGTGGCTGCCCAGACAGAGGAGTCGCCGCACATAGAATTCTGCATGCTCTGGATCAAAGCTCTGGTTGATAAACATGGCCCATGGCTGACGGCGAATCGCGCCAAGGTCGACGTCGAGCTTCGAATCGTTGCCAGGGCGGTTGCTCGCATGCAGAATGAAATCAGACGCTTGGCTGACGAGAACACTTACATGGTCGATTACCTTGTGGGGCAAGCTGACACAAAGCTTCGTGAAAATGGCGATCACAAGCGGGACCTACCAGATCAAGCGATGAAGATGCTGGTCCCAAGCGGAGAAGAGTTGGATGGATCCCAAGACGGCTCCGAGGGCGAATGGATAGGCCTGGATTGAGTCCTTTGTTCAAAGTACTAAAATCCGAGGTGGGATACGTTGTGCTATATAATGGGCATGGCCTTCCTCTCCCTAAGCCGACGACATGCGGATCCAGACGGGATGATGCTCCTGTCCGGTTAGGAGGCTCACCATCGCTGCCCGGGGTTCAACCTTGGAATGGCAGGCGAATACGGTCAAAACAGATTTGTGCTGCAATCAAAGAATATTGAGACGATAATCCGGGCCATGCAGGCCGGCACAGAACGAACGTCACCGATGTTTCTTTCTGGGCAGATGGCGCACCATGGAAAAATCCTATTGGAGCGGTCTAAACTGGTAGAAGTATCAACGGCGCCGCGCCATACCTACCTGCATTGACTGGTGTCCCACGTGGGGGATGCAGTTGTGTGGATGTATCAAGATCTTCCTCATAGTGCCCGGTGGGAGGGCCTGAAGTCAATAGGGTACACCCGGGATCATGTGCCGTAAGACAGCGGTGCGGTCCAGCTTCACACCCATATACTAAGTAACCTAAGTATGCTGTACTGTGTAGGTACAACACAGGCGCTAAGAACAGATCTAATAAATAAACCAAGCCAGACTTTATGATTTCGTGCTTTTCGCACCAACACAAACAAAAACGACGCAGTCTGCCTAATGCCTAAGAGTTCCACAATCAAGTGGACCTAATAATCTAATTTGGGCTAAGTTCTAACATGGGAGGTTAAGTCTTACACAGTACGCAATTGACAGTACAGATTCTGACAGAACAGAGGTTGGCTTATTGGTGCCACTGTGTCGGGTCCGGTCTCCAGAACCACGGCAATATAACGCGTCAGCCATCAAGTCTAGCTTGTTAAATGCTCGTTATGATTCTAGTCAACTATCGAACAGTTTGTTGTCGTACCTATGTCTAACCTGTGTTTCTGGACGCTGTTGGGTCATGGCCATTGCTGTTGGTAAGAAGTGATTGATGGTGTGCGTCGGGTTCGCTCCACTCATCAGGGAACACAGGAACAAGGTCCCCCGTCTGTGGTCACTGACCTGACTCTCTGTTTCGGCTCCCAGCGCCATGGAATCGGAATGTCAGCCAGCAAGCAAAGATGTGTGGAAAGTAAACGGAGAGGAAAGGAAGGGCCACAAGGCAGACTCGCGGTTCATCAGGCTACCCAGCAGGATGGGAAACTAAAAGACCCAGGGGGAGCAAGAAAACGGGACTGGTGGTTTGTTTGCCAACTCCCGCTTGTTTTCAACCACAAGGGTATAAAGTAAGTAAGTATATATAAGCCAGGTGACTGCCAGGTCGGGTTGAGGGGTAGCTCCTTCTTCGTCATTCTTTCTCTCCAAGGTTACGTAACTTCTGTGAGACCTGTTCGTGCCTTCCAGGAGAATGAAAAGTTGGTGGAACTTGAATGGAAATTTACCCCATTAACACCGGCCAACAGTTCTAACTTCTCCCCCCAAGGCAAGAGCTTGGTGTCCACTGACTTGCCCTATCTGAAAAAATACATCATACCTACCAACGATGGATGTCCAAGCCCAACTAGGAGGCGTGTTCTCCCCCTTGACAGCAAACGGCACAATCCCCATGGGAAACTCGTCGTCAGGGCCAGGCTCGCATGGCCTATACATCGTGGAGACGCTGCTGCCGCTTGTCGGCCTGAGGGGACTCGCTCCGGTGTACCAGATTGTCGAGAGCGCGCTCGGCTGGGATCCGACCTATCTGCTAGCGGTGCTGGGGTGCGTCTGGGCCTTCAACATGCTCTTGCAGCAGATCCCGGACTTCTTCGACTACCTGCTCATGAAGTACATGATGAGCACCGTCCACATCACCAACGGCGACGACATCTACTACCATCTGATGGCCTGGCTCTCGAAGCAACCCGAGCTGGTGAACTCGCGGTTCATCATGGCCGAGACCGTCCGCAGGAGGATATGGGAGGACGAGGATATATCGACTATTGGGCGTGATAGCTCGGGCATGTATCTCAACTTCTCTAGGCAGGAGGCGAGAACGGTAAGCCAACCCTTTCCATATAGGAGAGGCCGCGATTGTTGACTAGAGTTCAAATGGGAAGAGGCCGAAGTATGTCCCAGCTCCGGGACAGCATACCTTTCGGTGGAATGGCTGGTACTTCAGACTACAGCGCCGCAAGGCCTCTATACTCAGTGACGAATACGGCTTGGCTGCGTTCAAAGACCAGGATGACCTGATCATCTCTTGCATATCGAGAAGTCCCGGTAAGTCTGATCGATGTCGCCACGCCTGCAACTAGCTGATGAACTTTTCAACACCCACCAGGCCCGATCAAGGAGCTGCTGGCGCACGCAAAGGAACAGTACTACAGCCAGCACGAGGCACGCACGACGGTGAAGCGGCCATCGCCAGAGAAGATGCGGCAGAGCCATCACAACTGGCAGGTGGTGGCTAGCAGGCCCGTCAGGGACATGCGGACCGTCATCCTGGACCAGGAGCAGAAGTTACAAGTGCTGGCCGACATGAACGAGTACCTGCACCCCGCCACGCCGCGCTGGTATGCAAACCGCGGCATCCCGCTCCGGAGGGGTTACCTATTTCACGGACCGCCGGGCACCGGGAAGACGTCGCTGTCCTTCTCCCTAGCCGGCGTTTTTGGCCTTGATATCTATGTAATATCACTTCTTGAGCCCTCGTTGACGGAAGAGGACCTGGGAAACTTATTTACCTCGCTTCCAAGACGATGCATCATCCTCCTGGAAGATATCGACACGGCTGGACTACGACGCACGGGCGAGGAGAAGCCAGCAGATGGAGAGGAACCTGCAGTCGCTGATGCCGACTCCGGTGCGGCAAAAGAGAGTGGGGAGAACGTTGCTAAGAAGAGTGCTTCCGACTCGGGGGCCCTGGACATTAAAGAACTGGCCAAAGCGCTCAAACAGGAGACTGAGGACCAGAAGAAGGGCATCTCTTTATCCGGCCTATTAAATGCCATTGACGGCGTCTCGAGCCACGAAGGTCGCATTCTCATTATGACCACAAACAGACCAGAGAGTCTTGATTCTGCCCTGATCCGTCCTGGTAGGGTTGATTTGCAGGTTCAGTTCACGAACGCTACAAAGGAGCAGGCTAGTGAACGTGAGTACTTGGGTCCCGAACACCTCCGTATTTATCCCAACCGACTAACATATGTTATGATATCACCATTTCAGTTTTCCTCCGCATTTATGATGGAGATGAAGAGCGTCCTCGAATGGAAGGGCCAACACTATCTACTTCATCGACCGAGCGATCAACACCAGTCCATGAAAAAGCATCGTCCGATCAAGTAAGCAACGGCAATGCCAAGTCTGTTCCCGGGACAGGATCTGGAGCAGATCTCGACATATCGGCCAGCGAGCTGCCCGACTACGCCCGCCGGTTCGGGGAGATGATCCCCGATGGCCAGTTCTCGCCTGCCGAGATCCAGGGGTACCTTCTCAAGCGGAAGAAGACTCCGCGTAAGGCGCTCGAGGAGGCCGAGAGCTGGATTGCGGCCCTTCGGCAACAGAAGGCGAAGAAATCCAAGATCGTGCAGGTGCAGTAACATCCAGTACTGAGGCAAGGAGTAGAAAGGGGCAGCGGTTGGGTTGTATATGATGAAGGTTTCTTGTTTTAATACCAATCTAGCCTATCTAGTTAAGGACGTGTGGTTGAGATAGTGGGACTGGCTGCACGCAATGGATAACATGTGACATACGGACATCATGGTCAGCAGAGGATCAGGTTGCTAAGGGTGCATAACATTGTTGCATTTTCCACGATGTCACCTCATGCTGACAAGTGACAGTGGTAACTTGGATCTGACTAAGCTTACCCTCCCTCAGGCTTCTACCCCCCTTTTCCTGCCTTGCTTAATTATTATACCCAGGCTCCCAGGTAGGTGTTATCCCTTACTTTAGGTAGGCAGTTATGTTAATTTCAACCTCCCTGCTCATTTCTAACCTTACATGAGTACTTACTTAGTTACATTGTTTTAGTCTGGAACCCAGCTGTCTGTCCCTCCCTCTCCTTATCCCTTGCATCGGCTTTCTTGCAGACTTGGGAACCAAGCTAACCTAACCTACCTATTAGTCTATGCACTTGCTCGGTTCGGTTTTTTTTTTAGTACACTGTTTAAACTTCTAACTTAACCTACCCCTTTTTTTCAGGTAACCTTAGTTAGGTACTTATCCAAGCGTAAAAGTGTGTACCTAAACTTGCAAGTTTTTTTCCCCTTCTCCTCCTATATAGTATTCCTCTTCTCTCAATTGTACAAGTAATCTCGATCTCGGGAACAGTAAATACTAAGGTTAGTCTAGGTTAGGTCACCTTGTCTTTATCCGCAGTGTTTTTCTTCCTCCCTAGGTTAGACTAGTGTGCCTTTTTTTTTTTTTACTTCTGCTTTCTCTCTTGATTCCTGCTTGCTGCTTGAAAACTATCAAACCTAATAAATAAAACTCAACACGCCTATTTCCTGACTTGGGAAGACAGACAAGACAGAGAACTTAGAACATGCTCAATCAATATTGGTTATACTTTGTACAATAGGCAGCTTGACGAACTCGCCTCTTTACCTACCTACCTTAGTTACTTACTTCTCTCTCTTTTACACCAGTTCGTAGATCTATCTATCTAGCCCACAAGAGTTTATTTTGCTTTGCTTTGCTTCACTTTGCTTGCTTGCCTGCCTCCTTGCCACCTTAAGTAGTTAGAAATTAAAAAAAGGATCACTGGCAAACACATAACCCAAGAAACAAAACGGCGCATCTCCATCAACCCTTGTCTCATTCGAATAAAATGTCCTCCCTGCAGAAACAAAAAGAATACATAAATAAAGCCCAATAAATCAAAGTTTAAACCTAATGTTAAGCCTCCTCCACACTAGGCCCCTTCTCCTCAATCCGGACGACGAGCTCGTGCCGCGTCTTGAGGTTCTGCGCCGAGCTCAGCGCCCTCGCGACCGCCGTCTCGTTCCTCTCCGCCACCATCTGCCGGAGCGCCTTGGCCAGGAAGCCCGCGACCAGGTCGACGCTCCAGGTGTCGGGGATGACGCGCAGGACGTCGCCCACGTCGAACCAGGCGCCGAACTTGTCCAGCAGCCGGCCCGTTTGCTCCACGCGGTCGCTGACGTCGGCGAGCTCGAGGAACTCGCCCAGCAGGGCCCGAAACAGCCGCGCCTGCTCGTCCTGAGTTGGCGTAGGCGGGGGACCGCTAGGCGAAGTGGGCTTGGCGTGGGCTTGGTAGATGCTGTAGACGCTCGCCCCGCCGCGGAAGCAGTATGCCACGGCAGTATCGTAGTCTCCGAGCCGGTGCACCAGGAGACGTAGCGCATCCTCGTGATTCCGGGTCCGACCGTCGAGGATGATGGTCTCGGGGACCAGCAGGTCTTCGGCAATGACACTTAGACCGGCTATTCGATCCCTGATCAATGACACGTCGTACTCGTAATTGCCCCCTAACAGCTGGAGGAGACGTAACCGGCTATGCCAGGCCTCGTCGTCGGCGGGGGCGTTGTCTGTGAGAAACTGACTGTATGTCGGCTTGGGCGGCTGCAGCGCCCGATATGCTTCGTAGGTTGACATGACTACGTCCCTATCGTCTGCCGATGTCGACAGACGGGCGATGACGATGTCAAGGTAATACATAATAAGCTCGTCGACGTGTGTGGCATCTCCCTTTCCAAATACCAAGAACTCGAGATAATACTTGACCGCTGCGGGCGCGTCTCGCTTCAAAAGTTCGAAGACCAAGGTAGGCTCAAATCTCGGGGCCTTCCCCTTATCATCTGCAAAAACCTGCACGCCAAGCTTCGGGTTACGGTTCGCCAACCAGAGTCCGTACTCCTGCACGAGCGCCTGGTTGCTGATCTTGGAGAGGTATTCGCGCACGCGGGTCTCGCCATCCGTGAACTCGCCACCGTCATTTCGTTCCCCTTCGATGATTCGCCTCCATGTCTGAAGCACCTCCTGGGCCATCTTCCTGCTCTGGTAGAGCCTGCTGAGCACAAAGAGCCGGTGGTATGACTCGATCAGCGTTTCCGCCCTGCCAAAACAGTCCACGCCGCTGTCGACAAGCTCGTACAGTTCGGCCCGGACGGAGCGAGCCTTGGCCGGTCCTGGAGGCGAATGCTGATCCAGCTCGAGAAGGACGGCGAGCAGAGCGGCATCTACCGTACGAAACACCTCGTTCTCGTCCGGCACGCTCCCAAATCCCTTTTTCCGTCGCCAAGTGCTCAGGAATCGTCTGAGAAACTGAAGGGTTGGCTGGCTCAGTGAACCCAGTGTGGTATTGGCCTTCCCATCAAAGCCCGGGCTGGAAATGAAATCCTCCGTGGTCTGTTTGACCCCGCCAAAGATCCATATCCCCCGCCTGGTCTCGATCACTTCATTCCGTACACCTGGTATTATGGACAGCACGACGCGAGGATCCAGCTGACTCTCGACGAGAATCTCTTCCGTCGTCTGCAGCTCCGAGTCTGTAAAAGTCCCATTTGTAGAGTTCAAGAGACTGATCAAGAGCAGGACACCTATCTGCTGCCGTATGTAGCTGAATGTCAGAAATTCCAATTCCGACTTGGCATCACGTCCGCGTATCGAGTTGATAATCTTAAACAGCTCTTGTCGCTTTGACGGCGTCTCTTGCGAGAGAGCGTTGATGGCTGCCAGTTGGGCATCTAACTGGAGTAACAGAGGATTCCGAACAGCCCACCAGATGCAAGAACCTGACCACACAGCCAGCCGCGCAGTGCTCCAGGATAGGCGTCGAGCAAATTCCTCCTCTTCCGCGTTGCGCGTGGCCTGCCAGTCTCTGGGCAGCGGTTCGTCTTCCTGAGAATCACTGTCTCTGTCGAACAGTTCTTTTTCTTGGGACATCCTCTCTATGGACGTGGCGGTTCGTGAATCAGCACTCTTTGGCGACGCTGAAGACGCATCCTCGTTTCCAGATGGGAATGGTGTAAATCTGCGTCTACAGAGCCGATCGACTATCTCGCGCGAGAGTATGCTATCTGATCCCAGAAGCGAGCGGATCCCCAAAGGCTGTGGGAATTTCACTGTCGCTGTATCGTGCACAGGTTCGAGCCAATGTTTTGCGGATTCGGCTTCTGCATCGTCGGCGTCCCAACGTTGGATTTCCAGGCCGTAGTGTATGCCGTCTGTCAGCTCCTTGCTCATTGACGCGAGAACGAATCCCTCTTCGTCCAGACCTAGAGGCATGCGGGAAGTGGACAGGTCCGATGGGCCACCGTCAACCACTATCTGCCTAGGGTAGCGTGTGAACTCGATGGTAGGTCGCGTAGGTTCGCCTTCCGTGTTTACGAACATGCCGATACCGGGTTCCATCGGGCTAGTGCCTGTGACTAATAGGAACTCTTCTGAAGTCGGCGAGACGATATGCGGTTTGAGGAAAGCAGGTCCCGGCACAGAGACTCTGCTCGCCCTGCTGTCGCCGGCCCCATCGGGCGCCGTTGGTTGGGCGCTGTCTATCGTCTCGGGCGGGCCTGGGCTTGGCACAGGATCTGGCGGAGGCGTGGCATGGCGGTCTGGCTCGGCGGAGGCGTGATCGGTTGTTTGCTGATCCGGCCGTCGATGCACGCCGGCGATGAAATTCCCTAAGCTGGTGCCTCTTCGATGCGACTGCGGACCCGGGCTTTCGCTATGGGCTCGTGTCTGCGCCGACGAGTTGCTTCGTAGCAAGCCACCGTCAGAGCTTCCGGATATGTCTTGGGCCTGTCCCACTATCGTCCCAGGCTGGGCCTCGTCCAAGGACGAAATCGACATCAACGGAATCTTCAGCTGGCGGTCGATTTCCAGCAAGGCGTAGCTCCGGGAGTCGGCCACACAGACGATCGTATCCCTCCTGACCGACAGCCTGCTCCCCGCAAAGTCGATCTTCTTGAGAACCTGGGCATGTTCGCTGATCCGGACGACCTGTATCTTCCTGCTCAGAGAGAGCAATATCGTGGCGCTTTCTGCCTCCTGAGCGGGTTGGTTGAGGTCAAGTCCGCCAATCCATCCGCAGTTCTTCACCAGGAGCGAACCGAATACGGGACTGAGTTCGGGAAGCGAGTAGAAGGTGACAGATGAGTTGCAAAGAACACATGCCTTTCCCACGCCCGGTAGCAGTAATATCTCTTGTACACCAGGGCGTGAAGTGTCGAGGGCGCCGGCGGGGTTGGAGAAGGCCGGTCGAAGTCGCGATGCTAGAATAAACGTCGGTACTCCGGAATCGTCGGCAGGGTCTGGGGGCACCTGGAAGAAGTGAAGCAGTTCCGAGTCCGATGTGCCTACATAAAGGTTGCCCTCTAGTGCCCAGACATCAGCCAAGAGTACGTCATCGAGAGAGTTGTAGATATCGCATACCGAGGTACTCTACGCAGTTGATCCTGACATCATCTCGAGAACCATCTTCGGACAGGGGCACATCTGCAAAGAGGGTGCGCAGAAGGAATGGGCCGGCCCCTGGGACATTTGTTGTGTCTATACCGCTATGTACGTCTGAAGCCATAGCTAGGGCGGCAACATCATAAATCCCGGGAGCTTCTCATAATGTCGGGCAGTCGGCACACTTATCGCGTCGAGAGATATCGGCGATCGTGTACAACGGTGTCGCCGGTTGCAAATAGTTTCGTGTGCAACCGCCGAGGAGAATCAACACATGCGTCGCAATGGGCAAGTTAGCTGCCAAGCTGTAGCAATAGGGCGCATGTAGCGCGCATGTACTGCTGTAGAGCTACCTGGAATGGCAAAAGGTGGGTCTTCTGTAAGCCTCAGACTCCACAGAGTCCCCTGTTGACAGGCGCTACGCATCTAGATTTCACCTATGTACAGAGAGTACCAACCTCAGAATACAGGAAACCTCAACCTCCCACCCAGCACATCATCCTCGATAGCTCCTGCCATCGTCGTCGTCATCATCATGATAAATCCGATGGAAATATGATCATTGCATAGTTCCTTCAGTTGAAATGAAAACTACGCACAGTCAGCCCTGGTCCTCTTGCCTGACCCTTCCTTCGCCATTTGTTTTCAAGTTTCCTGTTGAATAAACGTACGGTAGGATACTGAGTACTAAGCAGGCTTCCTCGCAAGCCCTAACTTTCAGCAACATAAAGAAATACCATATTTTCCAATCCTTTTTGCTCGTAAGCTGAGTGTGTTATGCGATGTTCAAAAATGCTTCTATGTGTCATGTGTAAGTCACCCCAAAGTGGGGCCTTGCTTGTTACTTTTGTCGCCCGACAACAGGACAGCATTGTTTGTTTATTGTTTATCGACTATAGTAATATAATAACAATGTCCCCGACTGGCCTTGTTATGTTCGGTATATATATATATATACCTACCTACGTTTTGGGCAGTGTTCGAGTAAAATTACTTTTCTTTCTTCTCTGATAAAGTGGCAAGAGCGAGATCCTGTCACCGGAATATTCTGAAAAAGCGGTTTGTAACTGCTTCGATTATTTTGAAAGGAAAGAACCTAACCTGACCTACGCGCCTCGTTGTTTCTCTTTATAGTCCCTATTTTCCACATAACTCGCGTCCCGGGATAGCAGTTGCCAAAGTTGTCAGTGGTCGGATTTCAAGCTTAAGCGGGGAGGCAGGAGCGCCGTGCAAAACAGGCATAGGTAAACATCAGCAGGCTCAGCTCACTATTCCAATAAGTGGCAGAGAACTCCCAGACCCCAGTTCACCTCTAGTCGCGGATCCCCTTGACGATTCTTCTGGTAGAGTACGACGAACATGGATTTAGATCCGGAGGATGCCGTCGGTAATGAGGAGATTGTCGGAACCACCAACAACAACACCACCGCCCAGCTTTCGGCGCCGGGCTTGGCAGGCGGAGGAGGAGGAGGTAGAGGAGAAAGTACTAAAGAGACGGAGAGTTGCAACGCATGTGAGTTGTTGCATTTTCCCCACTCCTCTCTCCCTCTCCCTTTTGTTCATAGCAAATGAACTGATGTGAGAGAAAAAATGAAATAAAACAGTCGATTACCTGATGGCGCCCAAGGCGCAAAAGCCACAACCCCTGTTCAAGGGTCCATTTACAGGGAAAGACGAGCTGGGCGCGTACACGGCGCACAAGGACCCGCTGTCCCAGTGGCCGGGCGTGGTGCTGCACGCCGACGCGGCGTTCGTCTCCATCTACGACAAGTTTCCCAAGTCGACAGTTCACACGCTCCTGCTGCCGCGCGCCCAGCCGCTCAGCCGGCTGCACCCGTTCGACGCGTTCGACGGGGACCCGGCCTTCCTCGCGGCTGTGCGGGCCGCCGCTGCCGAGCTCAAGCGCCGCGCGGCCGCGGAGCTGCGCCGGAGCTACGGCAGGTTCAGCGCCCAGGACAGGCTGCGCGAGGCCGTGCTCGACGGCGCCGTCGAGTGGGACGCCCCATCGCTGCCGGCCGGCCGCGACTGGGAGAAGGAGCTGCTCGTCGGCGTCCACGCGAAGCCGTCGATGAACGACCTGCACGTCCACGTCATGTCCCGCGACATGATGGGCCACCGCATGCTCAAGCCCAAGCACTACCTGACCTTCAACACGCCCTTCCTCGTCGACCTCGCCGACTTCCCGCTGCCGGCCGACGACCCGCGCCGCGACAGCTCCCACCGTCGCAAGTACCTGAGGCGGGATCTGGTATGCTGGCGCTGCGAGGAGAACTTCGGGAAGGACTTCGCCGCTCTCAAGAAGCACCTCGAAGTCGAGTTTGAGGCGTGGAAGAAGGAGTGAAAAAGTGAAATCACGCACGACTAGCCGTAAGAACGCTGTACTTTTACCGACTGTGGCGACTGTTTTGAGACAAACCGAATGAGCTGGCTGGTAATGCAGGTATCAAGCTAAGGTGCAAGCCGTAGCTGGGGAACCTTCATGTCTACCGCTAAGCGGACACAAGGTTTTATTCGATTCCATGGAACATGCAGCATCCTATGCGAAACATGTCACGTCGCATTGCGGGCACGTTGACTTTTAGACAGAGATTACCCCAATTTACAAGAGAGGATTGGAATAAACCGGTATTGAGGCAAAGATGGACAACACGAAAAACATCAAACCAGAGACAATGCAGATAGGTGCGGATGAAAGGCCACCCTTAGTTAGGCATGAGTAAACATCAAATAGACACGATTCCGTATCTGCAAATGAAAATGTTTGTCTTCGTCATAGTACAACCTCATCAAGAGCCATGTTTTACAAGCGCATATATCGTAGTAGCGCGCATCAGCGGGTAGCAAACGTTAGGGAACAGTGCGTCGGCAAGTGTAAGCCAGCTTCTGCCCGCTCTTGTCCCAGTACGTGTCTAGGTTATGCCTTTCGTAACTATTACCTAATGCCTCTCAGCCTCCTAAGGACGCTGGCGAGACTTGATATTCCAAGCATCAGAGATTCAGTATGTCTGTACTAATCATCCTGCGGAGAACGCGTCGGTCAGTAAAAAGGTGCCCTTTTTGTTTTGTAGTCTTCGTTGTTTGTAGCCGGAGCTTTTCGTCTCGGGTGCAGGGTCAAGCGGAGTTGCTACCTCGGGATCCGCGCTTTGTTCTTCGTCAACAGAACTATCGCCGCCGGCAGCGTCTTCCATCGCAACATCGTCCCTAGAAGCAGAACCTGTAGCGTGTAGTTTCCCGAGCGGGGCGGGGCGCGTCAGTCAAGTTGCATGCTTCACATGATGAGGGTGCTGGAGATGGGCAAAAAGAAATTGCCATTAGACAGACAAGAAGACATAGACAGACATGACATACCTTCGGCCTCGGCGTCCTCGTCCTCGTCCTTTCCCTCTTCCGCAGCCGCCTCCGACTCGTCTCCCGCCTCGCTCTTGCGCGCCTTCCGACCTCGAGTAAAGCCACTCGTCTTCGACTGCGTGTCGGCTTTCTTGGGTGTGCTTGCGGCGTCTTCTGCGGACTTGGGCGGTCTACCGCGCCGGCTGGAACGAGTGGGCACAGCAGCAGCGGCGGCGGGGGTCTCGGTCTTCTTCTTCTTGGCAACACCACCGCTTCCTTTCGGGCGGCCGCGGGGGCGGCCAGTGGGCGCCTTGGGCACGGCGGCAACGCCGTTCTTGGGAGGTCGGCCTCGGCGCTTCGCCACCGGAGCTTCAGACGCGCCCGTCTGAGCGGCTGTGCCTTCCTCTTTGGCTTCTGGGCGTCGAGGTGCCATGACGAGGATGTGTGTGTGTGTGTGATAATGTGTGGTAGGGTTGGCTTGGTGGTAGTCTGCGGAAATCCGATACCTATGGTGGCAGTATCGTGAAACTACCTAGATGCAGAGAACAAATTGGTAAATAAAAGAATGGGTGCCACAGGTTTTGGTCAGGTTCCTTTGGGAAGAGAAAGTGAAAGTAGTACAATGTTATATGCTGTACAGCATAAAGGTTGGGAGAAAGAAGTAGATACCTTAACTTAGTAGTTGTAAACTGAGGAAGGTACGCCTGACCTACATATGTACTTAGTAAACGACGTGACGCGTTGAGCGCGTCTGGTATCACTAATCCTGAATAGGTATGTTAAGGGGGTTTGTTTGACAGGATACAGAATCGAATTGGGAAAATACCTGCCGACGTATGGAGGTTACCTCCCTACAACATATTCACAACAATTAAAAAGCAATCTCTAGCCAAAGAGTCTGACTAATTAATTTCAGACGTACTAACCTACTACCTTCTTCGGCCAGCAGGATTGCACATAGGAAAGCTGATTCCTTGGGGAAGAGAGGTAACGTACAGCAGTAACTCTGTATCCACTTCCCGTGTTCTACCGTTCTGAAGGATCAAACCCAAACGCAAACCCCATCTACTTGCTGTTGATTGCTGGTGTTGTCTAGCAATATACGGAGTGCTAGATTATAAGTCCTTGACTCTAATTTGAACTGAGCTATTATCAATCTCTTGAGACTTTCCAAAGAATGACCTAGGTTACATCTCCGCTGCGGTTAAGTACCGTACATTACGGTGTCGAAAAATGGGTCTTCTTCCGCTGCTGGGTCGCGTATTAAAGGGACATTGCCCATCTCGATGCCTAGGAGTTCCAGCTGTGCCCGCAACTGCGCATTCATCTCGCCGATAGCTTGAAATGTCTGAAGTCTCGTCGCCCTAATTTGTGGTTAAGAGAGAATTTGGTCTTTAGCATCATGACAAAGCTGAATACAATGGAGTTTTTGTTTGGAAACGCTTGACCAAGGGCGGGTTCGTCGAGTCAAACTTACGATCTGGTCTTCACCGGCGTATCTCCTATCTCGTCCATCTCATCCTGCATGGCCCTCTTGCGCGAGGGCCTTGTCGGCGTGCTGTGAGCGCCTGCAGCGGTTGCGGTTTCCGTACCGGCTGCGGCTGAAGTGGGAAAAGAGGCCGAGGCGGAGACGGGGGAGTCGTCGTCAAACAGTCCTTCCGACTGGTAACCCAAGCTCTGGACATCCAAACCGAATTCACTTTCCGCACGTGCAATGATCTCGTCCTTCATCTCACGGCCCATGTCCTGAGGAAGAGTAATGGTCATTGGGCCCGAGGCCACCGTCGCCTCCACCGTCTCCTCAACGGCCTCCCCCACCTTTCTGGTCGGCGTCAATTGTATTTTCCCCCTCGGTGACGAGATTACTATTTTTGGTACCGTCGTCAGTCATGTTACTTGTGGGTCAAGTCCAAAGGCCGGTTTTGTGAAGGGAACATCCTGAGCCTGGATCGTGGGAAACGGGAAATATCTTACCGACGCCTTGAGTGATCTTTTCGCACCAGTGAAGGAAGTCAGCTACAGGCGTTGTTCGCCGAATTGCTGTTCCTCCTCCGCCTGTCCCTCGGCCTGTCCCTCCGCCTCTCCACCATGAAGCTGCCGATCCGCCGCCCCCTGTTCTGCCGCCCCCCGTTCTGCCGCCTCCTGTTCTACCGCCTCCTGTTCTCCATCCACCGGTTCCCCCAGGGCCACCTCCCCCAGGGCCACCTCCCCCAGGGCCACCTCCTCCAGGCCCACCACCGCTACCACCACTTACGGATCTGCCACTTCCGGACCCGCCCTGTTGGGGGTTTCGGATGGTCAGGTTTAGGCTCCCCCATCGATCATCACTTCGTCTCTGTGTACCCCAACGTCGGTATCGCGGTTGAGTCAGTTGAATCAGTTGGTCGTCCTCGTCTCCACTACATAACTTCTCGCTATCTTCCACATCGCTATATTCCGAGTATCAGCTGGCAGATCGATGGAAGAGACGAAGAGTGGTGATAAATGACGCAAGAACACGTTGTGCAGAAGGGTTGGTGGGTGGCATGCACGTACCTGTCGTTGTCGTCATACTCTTCTTTCTCGCTGAAAGAAGGTTAGTTGACACTGCTCGTCAGATTACAAACAGGATAACCAACAACATTTTTATCGAATCCGTACTTACCCGTCTTGGCCAATGCCGTTCGCCCCGGGGCCCGAGGGCCCCCCTAGTCCATGCTCGCCGCCCGGCTGGCCTGGCATGGGCGGAATACTCGTTACCGCAGGAGCACCATCAGTTGGCTGCACGTTGGCATTATACGGTGGTATCAGCCGTGGGAAGGCTCTTGTTTCTGAATTGTCCGCGAACGATGGGAAGGCGGTAGGATTCGTGGTCTCGTTAACTCGTCGGCCAGGATTACTGCTCAGATCCAGTGTGTTGAGCTAAGAACACGATTAGTCTTGATTACTGACAGGATGAGTACCAGATATACAAACTCATGGTACCTTGCAATGCCTGGCGAGCCAAGAAGCGCCGTTGGTGATGAATTTTATCTTGTCGAAAGTTGGTTCACTAACCCCTCCCCGGGCTTTAACCTCCTCGGCCACAATGATCAGTTGATCCCTGAACGCTTCAAAGGCTGTCTCAACTCGTCTCAGATACCTGGCCATCCTCCGCCTGTGGGAGACATCATATTTTGGGCATCGCAACGCCGCGTCCATGTTTTTCAACGTTTGCGTCTGCCAGCGGATGCAGCTGTCATAGTAGCCGACAAGCCATAAAAGCAAATTGTGCAGGTCTGTGCGGGCCCTGATCCCGGGGTCGGCCATGAGGATGCCTGTATGAAAAGATATACAAGTTGCTTCGCATCAGCCTTGACCCTGACGGATTTGAGAAGTTTCGAATAAGGAGAGAACATACGTAACGTCTCGGTTTGCTCCAACTTGATGCCATACCATCGCTCATAGTACCTGCTATATTCTTTGTTGAAGGACCAGGTGGCAGGCCCATACACATCTGATGTCACATCGGCTATGGCAGCGTCGGCAAGCAGGCTAGGATGGTGAAGTTTCTGGATAATGCGGTCGAACCGGTTCGAATTACTGACGCCGCTGTAGTTGAGGGCGCCATAATAATATTTCAGGCTCTCATACAAGTACCCTGGGGACTGTCAGCGCTTGCGAGATTTGCAAGACCGAGCTCGCGTTGTCGGGCAAGCCCTCTGCTCGTACAGGGAACCTACGATACTACCGGGTTTGACCACAGTCAGTTTCTCCTTTTTTCCCCCTCGTTTTCACAGACACAGATTTATGGAGAAAGCGAGGAACACGGACCCTGATCATGATTCCATCATGAACGAAATTCCCGTTTCTGAAGAGCAAGTCGGCCAAGTCGTATTTCGTCAGGAAGCCGTCGCCCAGGATCGCGGTGATGTTGCGGACAAACTGGTCCACGATTTCGCTTAGAGCATCGTACGACCTTATGAGCTCCTGCGCGTTCTGGTCCACGCCCAGTTTGCAGGTGTCGATAGGGCCGTAGTCCACTTCGGGTTCGTAGGCTACACGGCTCCCCCGGCCGCTCCGGGAGATGATCCTCCGCACCTCGGCGGCTGGGTCATCGCTTCGTTGACGGGCGAAGACGAGCAGACTCTTCCTGTTTCTCCCGGAGGGTCGTATATTCTTGAGCCGCGACGCATGGCGCGAATGCTCGGTTATTCTCTCTTGCAGATCCATTGGTCGCCCGTGCGCGTAGGAAAGCTAGGCGCAGCGAAACGAACTGCCTCTGATGCTCTGGCAGGTGATGTGAATTGGTGTAGGTTACCACGGTCTTGGCTCGCTACGGACAGGTCTCAGGCCTCACCCTGACTGCTAACCTACCTTAGGTTGCATAGATAAACTTCCGAGTCTGGCAAGAGGCGGCAAGCTTGTGCGTCTGTTTCAATGACAGTCTTCTGTTTTCAGCCATCGCAGTAAGACATGCCGTCGCAATTTGCGGCCAGCCGCTTTGTCATAAAGCTGGTCGTCTGTTGCGAGAACGGCGAAACAAAGGCGTATACCACTTGGGCTCCCTAGTTACCGAATGGGTTCCCCTCAAGGTTAATGAGTCATAGGACAGCCTCATAGCCGGGAGACCTCGAACATTACGGCAAGGCACAACCACTCGATCGTGGTATGACTTGGGCATATACCGTTATAGCCGTCGAGGGAAATGGAGAGAGTACAACCATCCTTGCAGGAGAGGCGAAAGCTAAGCTTCCACGCCGTACATCGGAAGAAGCAAAGAGACCATGGCATATTAGCAGATGTTGGCTCAATAGCTCTCATGCTTCAAGCCCAGAGGGAGAGATAGAATTCTATCGTGTTCAAAGTCCCTGCGAAGAGGGAGAGGGCTCGACCAGCCGGGCAGGGGGCAGGGGTAGGATAGTGCGGGGAACTGCCAAAGTGTCACTTGCATGATCGTCCGTACCTTCTTCACTTCTTCTGCTTACGAGATTCGATACCATCAAGGAAACCACCTAATTACCTATTCCTTAGATACACGTGTCTTGCAATACCTCTCAGGTTACTTGAATCTGAACCCTTAGGTACATGACCAAGTATTTTTCTTTTCCCTTTCCGGAAACCTTTTCACGGGGAAAGACAAGACACAACAAAAAAAAGGGGCGGTAGCTCAAAGAAATAAAGGGAAAGAGAGCAAAAAAGAGAAAAATGATAGACCAGACCAGATACAGCAACCGGCCCATCATCTCCAAGATCTCCCTGCGGGATTTCGAAACCCGCAAAGACGAGATCACGCGCGCGCTCGTAGCGGCCGCCGAGAGCGAGGGCTTCTTCGCGATCACGGACCACGGGATCCCCGCCGAGGAGATACGGGCGCAGTTCGCGCAGGCGGAGCGGTTCTTCGCGTTGCCCGATACGGCTAAGCCGCCGTTTGATCGGGAGAAGAATGCCGGGTGGGAGGCGCGCGAGCAGGTGCGCCCGAGCACGGGACTGCCAGACCAGAAGGAGTCGTATCAGATACGGTATGATGATTACGAGATGAAAGAATGTAAGGGTGAGGGGAAGGGGCAAGGGGAAGGGGTATGGGTTCTCGAGGAAACGCTCCCCGGGTTCAGAGACGCGTGCCTGGCGTTCATGCGCGCAGCCCAGGCTGTCTCGGAAAAGATCATGGTGTGTCTTGCGCGCGGGCTACGTTTCACACACGACGAAGAAAAAGGAAAAGGGAAAGGGAAAGGGGATGTGGACGAGGGCTACTTCACCCGCGTCCACGACCTCGTCTCGGACCCAGAGGTGCAGACTGTGCTTCGTCTGCTTCATTACTTCCCTCTTGACCCCACCGGTGCCCTGGATAAGGATAAAGATACATATCATCGCGCGGGCGCGCACACGGACTGGGGTCTCGTCACGCTTCTTTTCCAAAGGCCCGGTGAGGACGGGCTTGAGATCTGTTGTCCCCGTGAGGGAGATGGAGGGTGTGCAGGAGGAGGAACAACTGATGAGTTCGGTCGTGGAGAAACCTGGACGAAAGTCGAGCCGTTGGAGGGCGAGATAATATGTAACATGTAAGGTCCCTCTATACACACTTACCTATACACTCATCGTACCTCCCTGCTTATTTAACCTACAACCAAAACAGTGGCGACCTCCTAATGCGCTGGAGTGACGACCGCTTCAAATCGACCCTCCACCGCGTGCGGACCCCGCGCGATCCCGCCATCGACAACTTCGGTCCTCGCTACAGCATGGCCTACTTCAACCAGCCCACCAAGCAGTGCCGGGTCCAGGGGCCGCTCGGGAAGTATCCCCCGGTCTCGGCCGCGGACTTCATCCAGGACGCCATCAGGCGCAACTATGCCGCCTTGGAAGCCAGAATGAAAAAATGAACGCCCTTGACCTGACCAGACAGACGGAACATCTGATACAGATACCCATAAACGTAAACATCGAAAAGAAAGCCGACTTTGATATTTGACTGGATCTTGCTTGCGTTGTGCAAGTCATGCATGCTATCGTGGGAGGGGTTCCCGGTTTGCGGTAATGATCGATCTCATTAAATTTGGCTCCTTTATCTATACAGGATACACGTGGCTGGATAAACCGGATAATTATGCAATATGGCGGTTGCCTCTATATATACGCTACAAGTGATACTTTTCTCCTTCCATGTCCGAGCCTGATGATGTTTGTGACAAAAGACCTTATCTTATGACCTGCTTTTCCAAACCCATAGTACATTTTGTCTCTTCGCCGCGTGCTCTTCGGTCTCGCGATTGGTATCGTGTTGTTCGTCTGTGGTGAGTCTAAGCTTACTCGACGTTCTTCGACTTGGACTTTCCGCTGGCACTGCTCTTAACGCGTCTCGCGGTGGGACGGTTGAGGTGGTCAGCGGGGATCCAGCTCTCGTCGTATCTCTTGTCGTTCCCGCTAGCGACGCCCTCGCCACCGGAGAGAGGCTCCTTCTCGAAAGAGGCTCTGGGCTTCTTGGCGGCTCTGGGCTTCTTGGTCTGGGGGAAGAAAGCCTCGACGTAAGTCTTGTAGACGAAGTAGCAGGTGCCGCCGAACAGAGCTGACAGGAACAGGTAGAGGAAGATACTGGGAGGAGAGAGTCAGCTTGGTCGAGGTAACGGGTAGCTTGCAGGCCAAGAGAAAACTCACATTTGGGGATCGAAGAAGCTGGTGGGGGCTTCGACAATGCTGACAAGTTCGTCGTGAACTCCGATAGAAAAGATCTTGTTCTCCTTCATCACGACGCCGACCAAGTGTAGTCTGACATCCTGGGGCTGCATGTCGAGGACGAAGGAGAAGGGGAGCGACTGCTTCTCGCCAGGAGGGATAACGGCTTGGTACGGGACAGCAGTCAGGTTGCGGATAATGGCCGAGTAGGGAGCGACGTCGGGGGAGAGCTCCTGAGGAGGCATGAGCTGGCCGCCAATGAAGGCGACCTGGATAGGCTCGGCCTCATTGTTGGTGACGTCGATGACGGCCTTGGTCGGGCGGCCGTTGACCAGCTTGACTCCAAAGATATCGGCCTCGGGGAAGGTAGCGACAATTTCGGCATTCAGCTGAGCTTCTGTCGCCGTGGTGGCAGCATCATCGGCGGGAGCAGCTGACTAGACAGGGGTCGAGGTGATTAGCAAGCGTGCATTATTATCCTCTGGGTGCGCCGCCTATCTTTTGAGGTTTGGATCCAAAAACATAAGTCAGGAGAGATCATCGAGGAGAATGGAACTTACGGCATCGGCCTCCTGAGCGAAGACAGATGCAACGCGGAGCGCAAGGGCAGCCAAGACAGAGTAGCGGAGGGCAACCATTTTGGAAGCGCCGATACAAGACAAAAGGGAAAGGATGAGGCGGGGTGTCTAGCTTCGGATCGCGAGGCAGAAGAGCGTGTGAGGAGAGGAGAGGAGAATCGAGGATTTGGGGAAGCTCTCAGAAAGTTGAAGTTGTGTACGTAGGTGTGTAACAGTGGAATCACTTTTAGTACGTACCGAACAGCTGCAATCTGGTCAGAATGCCAACCTCCAAATGACGATACAAAATGATGGAGCATTGGAGATCTCCAATGGCGAATTGAGAACTCGTGATTGGATCAGACCCCTTAAAATCCCCACTTTATCTGTACATGTGTGTACCTTAGTTCTACGTTGCATCATACCCATTGTCGCTTTAGCCTCAATATGTTTAGACCCCTGTGGCGCTTTATATGGCGGTGCACGACACACTGCCTACACAAGGAGGGGGAGCATTGCCAAGGATCCAGACTCAACCACACGATGAAGTGAAATACTTGGTAGCAACTGTGTGCTATGCATTATTACTGAAACCCCGTTCGACATACTCTATCTAGCTCTCACCCGTCCGTGGCGCCGAAAAAATGAAATTCTCTTTGTGAGACACGTAGACCGCATCCAGGTGCCTTGATGCGAAGCCCTGTCCTCTCTCCCCGTTTCTTCCAATACCCATGTGCTCTAGGTTAGGTCAGGTTAGGTATAACAAATGAATCAAACCCAGTCTTCCCACCTAACACCATCCCTCATCAACTCCGGGCCCCGACCTTCCCACATGGGTCCCTCGGCATCAACGAGGTAGCCGTCCGCGCAGTACTCGTAGCGGACGCGTCCCTGCTTCGCCGAGTACAGCTCGTCGAAGCGCGGGTCCAGAGCGTCAGCCAGTGAACGCACGTCATCGTTATGCCCGTGTAGCTGCTGCCACGGCTCACGACACGCCTCGCCCCGACAGGACTTGAGCACGAAGAGCAGCGCGTCCAGGCGCGACGCCACCTTTTCGACCGGCACGCCTGCGATGAGGAGTGGTGTCCCGTTCACGTTCACGTTCACGGGTAGCAGAGAACCCGAGTCGTCTGACTTGGCGGGAGCAAGGAGGTTATTCATCTGGCCCGGATCGACCTGTTTGATTTTCGATCAGTCGTCAAGAGTGCAAGGGGAATGGGGATCGAGGGAACCCACCATCATGTCATAGAGCTCGTGCTCGTTATTGCACCACACTGAGTAGTACAGATTGTAGTCTGGGCCGTAGAGGCGAACCGCTTTGTACGTGTTGTTCTGCCGGTACATGGGCTGGTGCAGGCCCTCGGTCAGCGCGACGCCCCAGTACTCCACATTCGCATGTTCCCGTCGTCTCCCTTGCTCGGCCATCTCAATGTCGGCCTTGGTCACCGGGATGGGGCGGCCGTCAAAGTCGTTTCGCAGAGGAGCCCCCAGGAGCTGCAGAAACGTGGGCGCCAGATCGGTATGCGACGTGACGATATCCGTCGAGTGGTTGATCGCTACCCCGGGCCCGCGGACGATCAGCGGGACGTTGATGTCTTCCTCGTAGCCGCACGTCTTCCCCGGCTGCAGACGGTGCTGCCCGACGTGGAAGCCGTTGTCGCTGCTGTAGACGACGTACGTGTTGTCGAGAATGCCGTGCTCCTCGAGACGGGTCACCAGACCGTCGACCAGCTCGTCGACAGCCTGCAGCGCCCGGAGACGTTGCCGGTAGTAGTGGTCGTTATATTCCACATTAGACTCGTTCTGTCTCGGCAGGTCCAAGACCCAATTTGCTCCTGATGGCTTGAAAGCCGGAGTGTTTGGCACGTCAGCATCATAGGGCCTGCCTGGCATGTGTAAAGGACTATCTATCTACTTGAAGAACACTTTAAAAAGGGTTTGAAAGCTGCTGACTGACCTGTTCCGGGTTAAAGTTCTCCGTCCTGGGCACTTTGACGTTTTTGAAGAGATGTTTATGTCTCTCTGCGGAGATGGGCTCGCTGAAGACAGCGGATAGAGCCTCGCCCGGAGCGGCCGGCTTCACGGCGACATTCGAGTGCGGCCCGATTGGAGCGACGGTCAGAAAGAAAGGTTTGTTCTCGCTCTCAAGGTCGCGAACCGCGTCCTCCAAGAAGCCGTAGGCCTTCTCGGCTAGGACATCGGTGCTATACTCGCCCTCGTAACTCCGGGGCTCCTCGTCGTTGCGCTGGAACGTGCTGTTCAGGTAGTCGTACGTATGCGGATCGAGTAGGAAGTCCTGTGATTTGATTGATTCCCCTTTTGTTTTAGCCCAGGTTACCAGAATGGTTTTTTTTCTTGAAAAAATTCAGCGGGGGTCTTCTTTTTTCATCATACCGAACCTGTGAAGCCGCCTGGATAAGGCTTGTTGTAGTTCTGCACGGTATGGGCGTTGAACAGCTTGCCCGTATAATATGTGTTATATCCCTCCCGCTGGAGCCAGACAGGGAGATAGTCGTCGTTGAACCCCTGAGCGACGAACTTGGGATAACCGCCTGTGGCGTGCGTGCGTGGCGTGGCGTTGTCAGCAATAATTCATATATACGACGAGTTTTAGATACTTGACCACATGGGAATGTTTTGTCATACGCCAAACCAAACAAAACAAGACAAAACAAAAACATACCATAGGGCGGAACGACGTCGGTGACGTTCGTGTTGTGGGGCGCCTTGCCCGTCCACAGGTTCACCCTCGAGGGGCAGCACAGCGCCGTGGTGCAGTAGTGCTTCTCGAACGTCGTCCCGCGCTCCGCCAGGTGGCGCCGCACGAGGGGCATGTGCGACAGCGAGCCCAGACGCGCGTCCTGGTCGTCCGTCAGGATGAAGACGACGTTCGGCCTCGTCGATCTGGCGTTGACGAGAGGCGTCTGGGCTTGCACTGGTGCTGATAGAAGTGCGTGCGTGAGAGGGCTCAGCACCAGGGTGAGGATGTTGGATGTATGCATAACTAGAAACTTGGTCCTTTTCTTTTCTTTTTCTTTTTGGATTTTGGGTCTTGTCCTTTCTTTCTTTCTACTCTCTACCCTTTCTTACTCCCAAAGTTCAATGCAGACGCATCTACATAGGTTAGCCTTAGGGAATTATCATCTGCAAGAAAAGTTCAGTATACTTTATATAAAAAGAGAAAGAAGAGGAAAACGAAGGAAAAGGCGAAACAAGACTCGGGTTTCTCATGTGTTATCGTATCGGACTTCCGACTCACCTGCTGAAGTGTATTGTGTATAATATATGTAGTGTGATGTTATACATACTCTCTTGCTTGGTTTGGTTTTGTTTGCCCGGGGTACCCCTCGAGCTCGAACTCGTCGTCACACACCGTCGCATGTATACAGTCATAGAGCGATAACTCTGCATAGGCGGGCCTGGCTTTTTTTTCTTTTATAAATATTATCCTTGTTTTACATGACTATCTACTGGGATCTCAACCCGACTTTGTGTGATTTGAGATCATTCCGATGGGGTATGATGCCATCGCATTAGTCTTGGGACTTGGGATTTAGACGAGGTAACAGATTGCCGGTTACATTCTTTGGTCAAAAGCCAGAGATATCCCTACCTAATTATCCCGGGATGATAAATAAGTCATGAATTTATTACTTCATTCGAAATCATTGTGATATGTGAGTATGTAGTAGGTGTACGTTTCTTCTCACCTTCTCTCACTCTTAGCTCACCGGTAACTGGAGCCGAGCCGAGCCAAGCCACGTAATCACCCGTTATGTAAGGTTATCGATCGACATATCAAAAACGCGACATGCTTTACCCTCCATTACTCAGAAATTTCTCTTTAACAAGGTACAGGGCTCATTACTTGCTTACAGTGTAAACGCTCATAAACGCTCAACACCTCTTCAAGATTCATCTCAACCCCGCTTCCACACGCCCCTCCCTCCTCCGAAACCATCTATCGAGACCCGTACAGTAAAAGAGGCGCCATGGTAGTCCCTGTGTACTATGACATGGACGCGTCGCCCCAACTCCCGAGCATGTCGCCACCACTCTCGCCAGCTCCCAGGTTTCCGAAGAGGCTGTCGTCGGCCCCGAACCCGAGGCTTCCTGCCGGTTCCGCACCGCCGCCCGTCAGGTCCATGCCGTTGCCCGCGTTGCCCATGTCCAGGTTGAGATTGCCGTCGCTGCCGACCAGGCCGTCACCCCGAGTGACAACCAGCCCACCAGCCGCGTTCCCATCAAGACCGAGCCCCAGCCCGCCCTGCAGCATCGTCTCCGCCGGCTGGGGCATCATGAGCTGTGTCTCCACTCGTCGGTACAGACGTACCACATGCTCCGCCATCACTGGGTCCGACTTGTGAGTGAGCTTGAAGTCTTCGGCCTCCGACTGCAGCGCGGCCCGGAGAGACATCTGTGTCTGTGGAACCACTGGCGGGTTGCCGGGATCCACGAACAACGTCACCATGGCCGGCGGCGGCACGTTGGTCGCATCCGGGGCACAGATCAGCGCCGTGGCCACATCGTACATGATGCTGCCGCTACCGGCATCTGTCTGCTGCTTGATCTCGTCGAGTATCAGGCGCAACAGTCGCTGCGTGCCAAGGATCCGATGGGCCGCAAGCATTTGACGATGGGTGTACGATGCGGGCATCATGTTGAGCCCCGGGTGCAGACTCCAGCTGACGAAACTCTGTAGCGTCTGACGAACTGATGCGGCCAGGCCCCCGTTATTGGCGTTGGCCCAGGCCTCAAGCTCGTTGTGCCCTGCCCCTGCGGTACGTCGAGATAGTCGGATGTTGTCCTTGATTGCGTTGAGGAGCGGCTCGATCTCCTGGCTCTTGGGCTCCTGTCTCTGGTAGGATCGAAGCGAGTGTTCCAACGGTTTGGCCACAATATTAAGGACAGCCGAAAGCATCGTTTGTGCCTCGTCCGAGCCCTTCTTGTTGAGCAGGATGAGCTGTAGTATTCTGATGGCCGCTTTCTGGGACGACCTGTCCTCGATCCAGAGCTGATTCGACATGTACGTAATCGCCACTACCAACGACGGCAGGAGCAAAGTGTCGACCATGTCTGCAAGCCAGGTCAGCACACCATCTACTCAGATGCCGACGGGGGTTTTGCACTGACACTCGACACCTGTCTTAAGGTCCTCGTCGCTCAGCCACCTAGTGCCGTAAGCAAGCGTGATGTTGTAAAACAAGGTCGGGACCAAGAGGTAGAAGTTCTGAGGCGGACATGACGACATCAGCTCATCGCCCAGATTACCATTTTCCGTGTCGAAGAGCCCCTGGACCCATCCGTTCAGATGGCCCTTCTCCGTCTCGCTCAGCTCATCGAGCGGCCGACTCAGCTGGCCTTGACTCAGCAGCTTGGCGACGAAGGAGTCGGGCGATCTGATGCCGAGATCGGCAGTCGAAAGATTATAACGGTATACAAAGGCCAAGACAAGAAGCAGAATGGCGCCAAACTCTTCGTAGACGGGGTGGTACTCCCCCTGGTCGTCGTCGTAAGCCCAGTTGTCGAGGAGCTCGCACAGCGGCTGTAGAATGGTCGAGGCCTGGCCGAAAAGGAGCATCACATCCAGCGAGAAGGGCTTCTTCACGAGTTGGGTGCACAGGAGTTTAAGGGACATAGTCTCCTTGTTGGCGCACAGCCGGCCGATGACCTCGATCAAGGCTTGGCAGACGGCGCCGACGTTGCCGTCCATATTGTCCATGTCTCGCACCAAATCATTGATCCGTTCGGGATCGGCAATGCACCGGTCCACCAGCGTCTCCCTTACTTGGCGACCATCTTGTGGCAAGGTTTGGAGCGTGATCTCACCGAGCAACCCCTCTATGCTAGATTCGGGGATCAGGCCGTGCAAGCAGCAAGCAAAGCAAAATTCCTGCCGAACGTTATCAGTAAAAGTATTGTTGTTGTTCGTCTCCTCGAACATCGCAGACAGAGTCGGGAAAGCATTCGTATCGACCTGGGAGAGCGCCTCGGTTATGCAAAATTGGGCTGTTGTGGAGCCGAACATGGAGCCAGCCAGAGTGACAAGCAACAGCGGCAGCTTGTTGATGAGATAGGACCGGAGCAGATGGCCGGCCTTGTGGGCCTCGTTGCGGAAGACGGCATTGGCGAGAACGTCAAAGGATGCTAATATCAAGTCAATGGTCATGGTTTGGATGTCGCCCTAGTGATCGATCAATCAGTCTCCCTAATATAGCGAGGGCATCTACCAGACATGTCAAGCTCCGCACCTGATACCGATTGTTTAGATAGTTGAAGAGAGCCGCATCGTCTATGAGTGGCCGTCCGACAAGCTGCACCAGGTTAGTCGTCTGCGAGTACCCATAGACTGGTCGGGCATGCCTACACATGCGTTGAGATATATGTATAGTCCTGCCCGCGAATTGACAATGGGGATCTCGGGTATGACTATGCTGTCAAGGGCCATGGATGATTCAAGATCTTCCATTTCCATGTTCGAGACGTCCTTCTTGCTTTTATCCACAGGCTCGAACGACGCGAGTGTCTCGGTACGGAATAGTTCTAGCCTCGTAGCTATTTGCGAGGAGCTCTGTAGGATGGAAGGGATGAAGGAAGTCAGACTCTCGGACAGGACCCGCCGCACACCTGAAGCACATGTTAGCCGCAATGGAGAATGGAGAGAATGGGGACGTGCGTTTAGCAGCTGGCCGACTCAGTCCAAGAAGAACCTTTCCATTCTCACAAACGGCGAGAAGAAGCATGACAAAGGCAGCGCGGGTAGCCTCCATCTCGTCTCTGGACTGGCTGTTCTGCAGCTGGCCCATGACGTCCTGTGCAAAAGCAGCAGCGGCCGTCGTAAACAGTGTCATCCACTTGGCCATCAAATTACATATGACCAGACCATCTAGGGTACTCTCGATTGCCTTGCCGAGCCTAACGGCCTTGGAGAGGCGATAGAACAGGTTCTCCTCGGGGGTGTATGAGTTCGCCCATCGCACGGGATGGGAGTCTTGAGCTTCGGTGCCCGCGGGTGGTGGCACGAGCGAGTGCAACGTCGAGTACCTATACAAGGCATACAGGACGGATTGGACGTTGGTAAAGCGGTGCTGGCATAGGACGTGGAGGAAGCGAGGGATGCGCGGGTCGAGGCTGTCGTGGTTGGACGGGCGTGGCCGTAAGCAGACATCGGCCAGAGCGGCGGCAGGCAGAGGGTGCTTCCGGTAAAAAGCAGGGGCGGCATCGTTGAACTCTTCGGCGCTGAGGCGCGAAAACAGGCACTTGGACATGTACTCGGCCCATTCGCCGCGGGCGCCATCATGACTGGCGTCGTGGGAGCCAGGGCGGTGGCCTGTCGCCGGCGCATCAACCATGTCCGTGTCCATCGCTGCCCATTCGCATCAAAGACATGAGACGCGATATGATAATTATGATCGACTATTCAGCAAATCGTGCTCTCTGTTCCGGTACTACTTCTGTAAGCATGGCAAATCTACATTCTCGTAGCAAACAGTTCTGAATTATGCTTGGGATAAGTACATAAAGTGCAAGGCAGCAGCTGTCGGCGCAAAGTCTGTTGCACTTGAGGAGAATGACGCGCTTATGTGATTATGATCAGGTAGGTAGGTAGCTCTGCTGTAAAGTAAATCAGTTGGCAAACATGCAAGGAGGCAAGGGGTTTAATTAGCAGGCAGCTATTATTAGTAACTGCATGTGTACAGCAGTATACTGCATGTACATACGTACTCCGTACAGCTGGAGTTCTGCCCTGTTAATCCCGTTTACATTATCGATAAGCCCGAGGCCAGTTAAGTACCTATTAAATACTCCTAAGTCCTAACCTTAGCCTCTAGTCTACCTAAGGTGTACTTATCTTACAAAGCTCTTTATATCTATTTACCAAGAAGTTTAAATCCCAAGGCTAATAAATCTTCTCTAACAACAGTAAACGTTACAAGGCATAACTTTCAATAACACTACCTATGTGCTATAAACGTCTAAATCTCCTCGCTATTAAAGTGTGTTTTGTCGCAAGTTGGTAAAGCATTATTGATTACATGTCCCGGGATGATCTCTACTTTACCTCCATGTTATAACCGCGACCTAGTAGCTTGCTCGAACATTGTCTTCCTTCTGAGCTGGTAATATTGAAAGAACTAGGTTACAGAGTTCTTCTCAACTAGTCTAGATATTGTCTCTACGGTCCAATGTCTCAAAGCGACAAGATCAGCATCAGCAGAAGCGCTTCACCCACAAATAAAAGATTATTGCTTGGTAAACAAATTCTTGATTGCTCTCAATACAAATTCCGTTTCTTCTAATATCCAATCTTTGGTCGATGGCCTGGCTGGTTGTCACAACAAATTCTTCCCTGCCAGGAGATACCACCTGTCATCTTCGTCCTCTAGAACGACCGACTCAATCATGACAACGGTCTTACACTCGATCCTTGCTAGGTTACCTTATTCGAGGGGCGAATGATACTTCGTATACAGTTTGCTTCCAAGCCACTAGCCCCTGCCCCCAGTTTAATGATGAAGGGAAATGGTTCTAATACTGACGGCATGATTATGCCTGTCTCTCGTCCTGCTCATACTGTCATAGCACTTCGTCTCAGGGAACCAACCTCCCTTTTCCGTCCTGTCCACCGTGAAGATTCGAGTGTGAAGGTGGACACCGGGAATCCAGGGACACTAGTCGGCCTCCTCTTTTACGATAGGGGGTATACCCTCTGGGTTCCGAGGTCCGATCATCCAATCCTGCATGGCCAGCCATTGACTCCAGTTGGTCTCGGCGCTGACGATCTCTTCCTCCGTGACGTTCTGGAGTGGCCGCAGGAAAGGGATGGTCTGCCCGTCCGGCATATCGTACTGCGACTTGACGTCGAGCCAGTTCGACGACTTGGAGGCGAACAGGTAGTTCCTCCGCTCGATTTCGTGGAGGTGTCCTATCCCCGGCGCCCAGTCGTCCCCGAAGAACCCATGCAACACGCCAGGGAAGTCGAACCCGGTTGCCACCATGCGACGGATGTAGGGAGTTAGGCTGACTGTCACCGGCGTCGAGCCTGGGATGGGAAAATTTCCTGCTGCAGCCGAAGACGAAGGCGACGATATTGCGGAAGGCGATCCCGGCTGCCTCGAAGAAACGACAGGGTTGTGTGCCCTTTGAAAAGGGAGTTGTATGTTGATGAAAGCGGCCATCGCCTGGACGGGACTTTCATGCTGCGCGTGGTCTAGGAAATATCGGACACATGACTGGAAGTGCGGATACCACTGCAGGATATCAAACTGCGAGTCCTGCGAGTCCTGCATGGTTGCGAATGGGGTTGAGGCGTTCCTCTCGAAGGGAAAGGCCGGTGCAAGCCGTTGGGGACCCGGACGTGTGATTCCCCGCTGGAAATCATTGCCCCGTGGATGGAAAGACATGGCGTGACCAGAGAGCTACACGTGTCGGTCGGATAGCGTAAAAAGGGGCCTCGGAGCAGACGATGTATCCGAAACGTTCCTATGGACTGGCTAGAGTCCCGCCTGGGCAAGTCCTAAAAATAGGGCGTCGGGAGTGTCGGTGTAGGCGAGAAAAAAATGGCGACTGTGGGCCCGGACCAGCGAGGAAGCAGCGAGGTAAAAGCGGGCGTTTCGGGTAAAATCAGAGGCGCAACGAATCAGTCTAGAAGTTGTCTGTACGTCGGATCGGTGGTCGAGCTGATGAGTTGGCAGATGGGCCTCCAGGGCTGGGCACGCGTGCTTTATACTTCTCCCTCGTGTAGTTCGGACGTACGATTTCTTGGGCGCGCGTTGTTATTGTCTCTAAGTTGGTATCCTCCCTCTATGCCGGTGGCCTCAGCAGCACATGTACGGGCCAACCCCTTCCCAGTCAGGAGAAAAGAGAGATGTCGAAGAAGATAGTAGGTGTTATGTTTACTTTCCCTGCCAAAATTCGGTGGGGGTGAGTATGAGACACCCAGATATGGGTGTAGATAACCAAGCAATACAAGGGCCGATGTAACCGGGTCACAGCGGCAGCCCCAAGAATGGACACACGGGAGCTGAAGAGACGAGCTACCGCATCAATGGTTCGTCTTCCGTGAGCCGATAGGTTGACAGGCAGGTTCGCGTCGCACGGAGACTGGGTTCGACACTGAGAGTGGGATGTGGCTTTGCGGGGGGTCGATCAGGGCTGAGAGGAAGTCTGGTACCGAATGCGGTAGATGGTTATAGCGCAATACGACACCGGGCCTGCAAAACATCGAACGCTCTGGTAAGCATAGGTTCATACAAGCTCGGCTTGGCGGCGGTAACGACAGGTGGTAGTCGACAGGGTAAGTAGTATGTGGCGTCGTGTTTCTCTAATAATAAGACCAGTAGCCTTTCAGGTACCTACCTTGGTAATATGTATATATGCAGGTGAATATGCCACAATGTGCGCTACTACGGGGGTGTATACTCGACCAGACGCCTCCTGAGCTTAGTTCGTGGCCGGCTGGTTTCCCATGTGCCGGGCGATAGCGCAGAACTAGGCAATGATGTCGGGAGAACGACCCAGTCCCTCGGGGACCGTCTCACTAGACCCAAGTTTAGACGAAGAGACTAAAGCAAACGAAGTGGGAGGATGGCTATGGGCTATAGCTTCGACCAATGCCCCTCTAGTACAGCAGTACCGAGGTCAAGAATGGCACGCAAGACAGGGGATTATACCTGACTCTTGCATCCGAGATATGCAAGTGCTCCTGTCTCTTCCTTGCTCTGGCCGTTGGGCTTAGGTTAAGACGTAAGTGAGGGCAAGGGGAGCTCGAGGTGGGCGCATGGGTGAACAGAGTCTGACCATGCACGGTTGACGTGAAATCAAACCACGAAGGGTTTGAAGTGAGGCGAAACTTCCCGAGGGTCTAGGAGCGATCCCCAGCACCTAGGCTTGGACACCGAAGACGGGCATGGGCCTCACACCTATCATGATTCTATATGCCTGACTGAAGCGGCGAAAGCAATGGGCAACGGGTCCATACGGGAAGACCGAGAAATCCCCTCCAGGTCTGAAGAAGAAAGACAAACGTCAAGCTAATGACGCCGGGGTCGTGCAAGAGGTTCCAGCAGGTAGGTACTTACTACTCATCGAACGCCAGGGATATCCCATGGCGGCAGACCCTCTCTTCCTTTCCCACCCGGGATTTTCTGTTACTTAATCTGTTGGGCTCTGAAGATTGGGCAGTGTGACAAGTTTCGAAGGATGGGAGATGAGAAGTCGAGGCCCGACGGAGGGGGTTCCTTGTACCTGACCTAACTTAGATGTGTACATGGGTACAGAAATAAGAGAGATATTGGGGTGGAACATCACATCTGGCTGGCTGACGGACACCCAGGTCATGGCAGGGGTGTTAAGGAATGCACATTGGAATACACATTGCAATGGGTCAATGACATGTGAATAGACGAGGCGGACGCAGAACCTCAAGATGGAAGCTCTGTCGATCCGGAAGCCTCAGTATCTGCAGCCAAGCACGGGCAGGATTCGAGGCCGAGAACGAAGGGCGGGCGCTTGAGAACTCTGTGGTTGCAACGCAAATAGGCAATGGACCCTGAGCGCACCGGCTGCTGTAAGCAACCTAGACCTGCCGCAGGTGCTCGTCAGGGGTTCACGCCAGGGGCTGCGTCTCCGCTGGGATGCTGGGACACTAACCCAAGGTTAGGGGCCCCAGCACGGACCCTGTCACGTTGCCTGTGGCACTTGGTGGCTCGGCGGAAAAGGCGAAGGGACTCCAGGAATCTGATTGGCCAGAACCGCTACTTCCAGTGGCCTAGAAGCTATCTTTAATATTCCTGTGCCGGTCTGGGCGCCGTCTAAAATCCTTTTGAGCCTCTTTGCTGTCGCTTCCCCAGCTTTCTCCAAATACCTACGAACTTATTTGCGAAATAGAGCGCCGAGTCTTTCTGCGCGACAACCGCCGGAGATATGTCAGGTTAGGTACCTACAGAATTCGGTGGCTTGGCTGATACAGAACTGGCTTCCGATAAAACCCAACCACCTAGTCTCAGATCAGTGGAGTCCCTCCAGTACGTACTCATCTCTGACGCGAGCTTCTGCAAGAGCACAACACACTCTGCAACTTCACGTGATCTACACACCTACTCCTTGTTGGGGAGGGTAAAAAATCCTTATCACGAAGGCCTCCAACCCAAGATCCCCACATTCCTCGGACGTCATTACTAGTATTCCGTATCTGTTTTTTCTATTTCCTCGGGGTTGGCCGGCTAACCCACCCTGATCACCACGGGGAACACCTATGTATGCTTGGCACCGTGCGTAATAATCCATACTTGGGTAGGCAAATGAACCCTTTCATCCTTCTCTTCATCCTAAATAGCTGAACTCTATGTAGTGTTGTATTTTACTTCGACAATACAACTTGAACCCTTCGAACCCACCTCCTCTTGTGCGCATATTACCTCATATTACCCTGAACAACCCTAGCACGGAGGTAGGTATTCCAATACGCACTGTGTACTTGTATCTATCCAGTTCCCACTACTAGTCTAGTGCAGATGCTGCACTGTATATGCAAATTGTGAGGTCGCATTGGGCTCCCGCAGATCTAGACCTCTCTTGCAAAGGATCCCCTTTTGCGGCTCAGAACCTGAGACGTGCAAAACGTTGGACCTTCCCTACCTTTCTCCAAAGAATAGAGAGCGATTGGGAAATAGGGACCACACCAATTGTCCTCGCAACGTCGCACGGAAAAGGTAGGGCCAGCTCTCCCCTTATGGGTTTTCGGATCTGCGCAGAAAATATACTAACCTAGTAAAAGTGTCCGTTCAGACAGGGACGGCAGACAGCTTGGACTTGTAAACATAGTGCCGCCAGCCATGTGGAAGACCAGGGCTGGCCACGAGGTGTCGACTCCGCTCCGAGCGGCGTCTCATTGCCGGCGTAGCCGTCTCGAGACTTGCGAGTCATGGAGAGCTCCGTCGAGTTGCACGTGTTCTAGACTCGAGTGGATAACTGGTTTTATTGGCAACCTGACTGACGGCGCAGTGGTAAAGTAGGTGTCTTGCTTATTTTATCCCTGGTGCTGCTGACGGGCTGGGAAAGGTAATGCTGTACAGATGTACTAAGCAGAGTTGCCGCATGTCTTGGCATATCGTCTCCCCAAATGTTGATACTGCTACTCTGTCTCCATACGTGAACGGCTCGGACGGACGATATGTACCGGCGCGAGAGACAGTGTTTCGATCGTTCCGACCTGGTTCTGGATGGGAAGATCAAAACAGACGCCACTTACAGCTGTATCTTGTCTCTGTTACCCGTCACAGGTAGGAAAGCTGCTCATTGGTTCTCATTGGTTGTTGTCGCAACGGCCGTGGCTCCGTAACCGCACGGCATGACATTCCGCCCTGTAATTGGTACGTGTAACTTACACGTAGGTATATCTACATCTTGGAGTGGGTGTACAGCATACAGCAGTTGCACAACAATGTTCAAGTCTGAATGCCGTGCCACCTAAGGTTAGATGATGGGATACACACTCCCCCGGCGGCCTCGGTATTTATTATTCAACGGCCCCGTTTCCTTTATCATGTCATCACGTCCCCAACTGCCTGGTAACAAGGATACACAGCGTCCTGCCGTCGATCCAGTCTTCGAGCTTCTCCAGGGGTCCCCCCCACACTCGGTTGTCTAGAACCAGGGCTGATGTTTTTGTCGGGACGGAGTGATATCGAATCGCGTCCAATACAGCTTGCAACTTGCAGCCCGCGTCATACCTACATAGTAAGGCTGGTCAGTGGTTCTCGTCATGCGACTAAAAAGTTCCTCGATTCATCCTTGCCTCCTTGGCGGCCTCCCTTTCGGGGATCGCACACGATAACAGGTCTTTTGCCTCTAACCCCAAGTCCGATATTTACAGTAATGCGACAAAAAAAAGCAATTGCAGGGACCTTTTTTCGGCATCATTACCATGTTCAACTTGCCACCTTCAACCAGCTGGCCGAGGTGACGAGATGGTCGCCGTCTGATGGTCGCCGTCTGCTGGCGCTGATGCCGCTTTATGTGATCATCGCAGCATAGCCGTCTCCTGAGGCTCGTTTGCCTTCGGTCTATTGGCCCAAATAGGAACGAAAAGTAGGGTGACCGCGAACAGGCGGACACGTCTCTGGCCCTGTACCAGTAGTCGTAGTCACTATGGTCGACTCCGACTTGATCAAGTGGCTTGCTGAATTATGGAAACACGGCTCCCTTGATGTTAGTAAAAGACCGATATGGTGCTCCCAGAGGTCACTTGCACGGCCTATCGTATGTTGGGCCAACGAGACCCCTCCAGTCTCACCATAGCTAGCCGCTTCCCTTTTCTTTGGCTGAAGAGAAACGGCACAGGACAAAGGTGTGTAGCTTGTGTCGAAGCATATTACTAACCTCGTCTTGCCACACGTTCCCAAAAATAAGACAGGACGGCAATCCATCTACTTCGCCGATCATGCAGCCCCAGAAAGACAGCCTCACTCGTTTATAATACCCGATGGGTAGACACATATGAAGCAGCCTGCAATTATCCCTCCCTCGTTTGTAACCCACATTTGCCACGCAGTGTGTCGGCGACCAGATATTTTGATGGCCTTGTTCGCGGCTATCGTTACCTACTTACCTACTCCTGGCGGTGGCTAGATTGTAACGAACCCGGGAGGGTGGTTACGGGAAAGAAAGAAGAAAGCGACAGAACTGTGGTGCACAGGAAGGTTGTTATCCGACTCGTCATATGATTACTAAATAAACCAGTTATTCGAGCCGCCCTACATAGACACAACAAGCTCATGATGTGCATTTTGTGCGAAATCATTAAGTAACAAGGTAGTCTAGTTATTTTAACCTTACCGGGGAAAGAAGTAGGCAAAAAAAAAACAGTGACTGGTCTCAAAAACCCTTCGCCTTCCTCTCCTTCCCCCGGTCCATGTGATGTTCCTCCACCCCCGGTCCATCGGTCCCAGCGATCTGGATCTCGTGTTTCGTCCTTGGCGATCGATCTTTTTGGTAAATTCCTGTACTTATTCACCGGGACCCCCCTCCCCCTCCCTCGTGATGTGTACCATTCATTCATTCATTCATTTCATCTCATGTACGTAACGTAACGTAACGTGACGTGACGTGATGTGCCTGACGTGCAGTAACAAGAGGGATGAATCCCTTGTCAACATGACGTTATATGATAGATACCTACATAACATGCAACTTTTTGAGAGTATTTTTTTTCTTGGTAAAAGTTCCGATAGGGTGCGTGTTTTCTGTGTTGTGTGCGTTGGGCCTCATATCTGAGAGCCGATTCTGGCCCTGTTTCAAAGGGATAGGATAGCCTTGAAGAAAACTTAAACCTTACCCTTATCCCTTCCTGGTCTGGTCCCCGGCCCCCCACCCCCTTTTTTTTATATATCTCTTTGTTTACCTATTTAACGAGAGAGATGTCTTTTTCCGCGGAACAAACACACATGACGAGCTCAGCAGGCTATGTTTTTCCCTTCCATCAACAAAAAAAAACTAGCTAAACTGACTGCAGGTAGCCGTCCTCCCCCCGTCATGCCCTGTACCTTTTCCCTGCCCTGCCTGCTGTATCACCTGGTCAATACCATTACCGACAGAATTCGAAACACTGTGTGTGCGCGTGTTGCCGGCCGGTTAATTTTTTTCCTGTTACAGAAGAGAAGAAGATATCCCTGGTTTGCGGGGATCTGGTTACCGAATTCGAAATTCTGCTCTGTTCTGCTCTGCTCTGGCTTTGTGCAGGCTGAAGCCTTTTTTGTTGCTTGTATCTGCTGTTGTATTTTTTTGTTTCATTTCCCTGTCCCACTTACACTTACTCTAGGTTAGGACTTAGGTTACGAATGTTTATATCTGACTGAGGATACAATACAAACGAAGCGAGCAAGAAATAGATCATACCATGTAAGGGGAGCAAGGGGTGTGTGGTTGGAGATGTTACGTGCATGCATATGCATGTAGGTCGGCGAGGTGCGTTGTAAAAGGCAAGGCAAGGCGTTGCATTCGTTCGTTCATTCGTTCCCTCAAGACAGGAAAGGAAGGCAAGGGAGAAGGATAAAAAAGTTCAAGATTACCGAAAATGGAACACCCCGCCATTTGTTTGTTTGTTGTTGATTTGTTATTTATGAATTTGAGATATTGAACTTACCTTGTTTTTGCTTGCCCTGACATCTGTCTCAAGTCGTCATTTGTAAAAAGTGTGGTCGTTGCAGCGTATGCATTCAGTTTTTGCCCTGATATAACTTTACGTACACAGACATACAGACAAAGTCCTAAACCTACGCCGAACTCATAGAGCCTGGATGGTCCCAGCTCACATGTATCAGCTGGTTGATTCTGAAACTTGCATACTTCTATTTCTTGAAGAGAAGTTGGGTGGTAAATACCTAAACACATGGATTTTTAGTTTTGCTTCCAGCGGCGATTACATTGCCTCTATCCCCGATCTGAGTTGCCCTGGTGTCTTTTAGCTATGTCAGATATGATATATTACCAGCTGTAGGTCAGGTAAGTATATTACTGCTGGTGTTAGAAGGCTACGATCTAGAAACTGAGATAAGGAGTCTTTTTTTACTACGCTATAATCCTTACTCCTTACATCACGCTCACTATAACAAGTTACCGTGTAATCCAGCTCACATGTACTCGGACATTCTGCATCAGGGCTTAAGCAGATCCGGTGTTCATACTTGCTATGACCGGATGGGGAGGAATATGGAAGTGATGGGGAGGGGAAGCAACAAGATCTAGAGATTAAAGCCCGAACTTGAAAGTTTTGACATAAACAATGAGTAGACGAAGTTTTCATGGTAGGATGTCGGGCCATGCCATTCTAAAACAGTTGAATGGTCACGCGTAGTACACTATCACCACACATGCCGTGTTTATCCGGCCACAAAAGTCCCTGGGGAGTAGGAGAGGGAAACACAATATTAAACACTCTCACACGTTACCCGTCCCTTTTGCTCGACCAATGCAGACATGTCCCATACGAACAGGACCTCCTTGAACGCTGCATAGCTGTTCATCGATCTGCGACGGCATATATAAAACCCCCCAAAATCTCAAGACCGGGTTTGCGTGTTCTTACAAGGTTCTGTGTGCCAGACGGGTTATCCGCCCGACGGGATTCCAGTATAAGTCATAAAACAGAAAACTATTTTCGGCAGCAGTTTGGGACAAGGACGGTAAAGAAATAGATAGATACGCGCTCTTGACTGCACGCAGGACTTGAGTGTTGAAAACTAGCGTGGCCTCTTATCATCGTGCCTATATAGCCAAAGTGGTCTATCTATTCCTACCTAAGTAGATACTTCAGAGATAAGGCTCACGACGGCTGTTATCTTCCCTTTACCCACTATCTATATTCTCTTCATTTCCTTGCTCGTCAACAGCGGATGTTCCAGAATCGACGGTAACCGTCTCCTATCTAAGGTTAGAGAATAGGGGCAAAGGGTAGGGAACAAATTGGATCACTGGTATCCCTTAATGTAAACAATGCAGGCAGAATTTTGCAGGCAGATGAGTGAATCCAGGTATTGTTGCAAAAAAAAAGCATTTCTTTTCTTTCTCTCATCTTCGGTCTTGATACCTTCAAAAAGAACGGTCCAGTCCATCAACAAACTCGGATCTCTTCGATAATGCATTTCCGCCCGCCGTGGTCACCAGATCTGGCTCTCAGCTGTAGTCTAGAATCTCAAGACATGGTATGTAATCAGATTTTCGGTGTCGACAAACCAAAGCCAGGTTGTTGGTGTACATACTATAAGCAAGAAGACCGTCTCGGGATTTACTAGGGTATATATATATATTTTTCTTGCAGACGTCCAGGATGCTGAGAGCACAGCGTCCTGACTTTACTCGCAATGAAGCTATTGGCCCCGAGGTGATCCCGAGGCAGTTTACCTAACCTACTTGGTGGTTCACGTCGAGATCACGGCATGTTCTGCTTGATGCCAAAACCGCAGAGCAGGAGTATATAGGCAACAGGCGTGCTTTCCTACGAAGAAAATCGACGCGTGCCACCAAGATGCTCGTCCAAATTTAGGCTACCTGCCTATAAGCAACACTGAGTGGACTACTGACATGTGGCTGAGAACGGTAAGAATGTACCGTTGCAACGCCATACTGGTATGAGATCGCTGGTGTTCTTTTTCTTTAAATAAAACTCATTTATAAATCCCATGTTAACCATTCTCCATATTAAGTTCCCACTCAAGGGCCTGTCATCGTAATCCTGCCACACGCTGTCCTATGCTTACTTATTTAGGCCGCATGAAGCTACTTGGCCCGTCTACCAAGCTCACCCACCCCGATACATTCAAGAGCTCACTCAACCGCATTTAGCGGCTATCCGCCGGCGAGCCACCCGACGATTAACCACCTTCCCGGTCGAGTCTTTTTCTTCGCTCTCCCACTTCCTCGCATCCCGGGACCTTTTCTTCTTGTTGGCAGCTTTAGAGGACGCGTGGATAAGTGACTCCTGCACTTCGTCTAGAGGTAGGACCGCCTGCTGTGGCTCGCCCGGTCGAAATCCTCTGAACCTGATGAGTGACCTGTAGCAATGGTTCTTATCCTGGAGGCCGTGGTGCATGGTGATCCAAAGTTCCGCCGAGCCTCCCGCGACCGGCACTCTCTGGCGCAGCTGCGCAGCCTGGGCGCGATGGGTGGTGCTGAAGAGTTTAGCCTCTCCGACAAATGGCTTCGCGGTCGCGTCAGGGGGCTGCAGCCGCAGTTCTAGGTGGATGAAATACCGCGCTAGGGCGGGGCCCGCCCAGTCCCACTTCTCGGAACTCAGGTTTATGGTCAGCCGCCAGACGCTGGCGTCGAAGCTGAGATTGTACGACTCGGACTCGCTTACGGGGAAGACGCGCTCCCGAACTGTCGGTGAGCTGTAGAGTTTCTTCTTCAGCTTCCACTGCCAGCCATTATCGAAGACCCCGCTCCGCGGACTCTCAGCGTCCCAGGTCCGCGTGTCGCGCAGGTAATCGAGGCTGGGCCATGGCGTCAAGCGATCGGTCTTGTGGAAGACGCGGCATTGCTTCATTGTCCCATACTTCTGCGCCCTCGGTGAGTAGCAGAAGAAGCTCGTCGGGTGGGCGTCCAGCCATCCGTTTTCGTTCTCTCTGCAGATAAAGTACCGTGCAAGATACTTCTTCTCGCGACTAAGCCCGCAACGGAGCATTCCCAGATATATAGCAGGCAAGCCGTCAAACTTCTCAGTCGGGTAAAGCATGAGGCCTGGCATCGCTGCGTTCACTGACTGATCCCATAGGAATAGTTGGTATAGCCACGTCGTTTTTTCATACAAAGAGATTGTCGCTCCCGAATCGACCTTAACCATCGGCATCAACATCTCGATGTGCTCTCCAATTAAGCGGGAGGGTCCGTATTGAAGCCCCGGCTCGGGAGGAACGCCCCACTCCTTGTCAAGCTGACGTAACGACTTTATCTCACCCTGAAGTATACAGGGCGTAGTGTCGGGGGTAACGAGAAAATGATGCGCCAGCCATGAAATTGGCGGCCGTACAGCCCAGTTGGTGCGATCACTCTGCTGTATAGAGGTCAGCCCGCCCAGGAATAATGTGTCGTCGTTGAGTTTGAGCAGCTCTTCGTGCAGACGATTGAACGCTAGAGTGCCTTCTCCATATAGCAAACCTATGTTGATGGCGAACACGCCAAGTAGGCAGTAAGCCCCGTCTTCTGGTCTCGTCGTCTCTCTCCCCTTTGCCCACGACATGCGCCTGGCTATAGAAACGTCGAGCCTTGCCTCCGGGTCGAGTAGCACTTCCTCGGGGATGCGTGTCAGTTCTCCCAGCTCTGACGTAAGACACCTCTTCGTGCCCAGCTCGTTCCAGTCGCGGTCGTACAGGACGACTTCAAAAGGGGCAATGAGCTCCTGGAGCGTCCAGCCTCGCTTGAACCACCTGGACCTCCGCCAGTCCCGATGGCCTAAACGGGGGCCCACGTCACTCAAGTAGGCGTAGCATATGGTCGCGGCCTAGTACCACTTGAACATGGAATTTATAGCTAGGTTAAGTATAGAAAATTCCAGGCTTAGTGACCAACTTAGATAATGATCGAAGTCTATGAAAGATGGAAGTGAACACGCAATGGGGGTTGTCCGCGCTCACCTTCTTCTAGTTCGGCACTCGTGTCCTTGTTGATGCAACAGGTGCCGATCCATGCCCACTGCAGGCCTTCCTCCAAAGCTATCTCGCAACATCTGGCTATCTTTCCGAAGCCACGTTTTTTTCGCGCGACGTCGAGGTCATGCATGTCCTGGAAGGTGACCTCTTCCACCTCCCAAGTGTGAGAGAGAATAGCATATCTGGGGAAATCGATGTCGAAGGGGTCGTTACTGAAGGTCTCGAATTCGAGAGTTGCAGTATTGATAAGCCGCATAGTAATAGTCCGTGTCGCCCCTAAACGGGTAAAGAAAGGAAAAGCTCGGGAACTACCTATGCTATAATCGATACGACTTGTTCGTGTGATTTCGCGGAACTTATCAGATGGAGGAAAGAAAAATCTGGGCTTGGGCTATCGACATGCCTGATGGGCGTGTCTTCGTTTCCCCCCTCCTTCCCCTCTTCTGAAATTGCACTCCGCCACCCCGGCCTACATGGATTCCTGCGCAGATTCCGCATCAGGCCTCAAATGCGTGACGAATTGAGCTGCAGTCGTACCTCGGGTTACCACTCTGACCAGGCTAGGGGACTCTCGCTAGAACCATGTCTCTGTACCCAGCCGTCTGTAGTCTAGGTAGTCTAGAGAACTCAAAGACTTTGGCGCCATGACCATGAGTAGGTGTTGGCTCGACATGAGGGCTCTCGAAGCTGATGCCAACGATTTTTTTCTTGCGGGAAACGGTGATGGGACCGCCCGGTTTCGCGCCGAATATCACCAATGATTGCCCAGAGTAGTACTGTGTGAACCTACCTAAAGTACTTTACCTGTCCCTCCCCATACGCCGCATGCATATGTCGTATGTGGTCTAGACTCTAGTACAGCTGCATATCGATTGCGACCATGGTGTGGTCGCGACGTAGGGGAGATATTAAGCCGGTAGATTCGAATCCTCTGTGTAACTGCTGTATGCTGTACAGCAGTAGACTAACTAAAAGACGGTCAGTTGGCTGAACAACCCATGTTGGCGTCAGCGGCGTTTAAGGTCATCTGGATAAACAATATTCCCAGACCATATAGGTCAGCTGTGGTCGAACTTAGGTCGGCTGTGGTCGAAGACATCTTGGCGTGGACTAGCGTAAAACCTCAGCTGTGGTCAAAAATATTTTTTTGGCCATACAAAGTAAAGTGTAAAGTTTTAGGTTTACGCTAGTAATTGCATATGTTAAGCATATGCACAATATATATATAAAAATAAAAGTAAACATATATATATTATATGTCACGGCGGGCACAATGGAAGAATCAAAACATTCTAATGTACACCTATTGACCTAACGATACTCGACAAAGAGAGAAGAGAAGTCTAAAACAAGCTGCTGACGCCGAGATCTCTGATGAAGTCCCATCCAGAAGCTCGGGCCATCATGATCCTTGTCACGATCGCCATGTAAGCATAACAGCTTGTATTGATACTACAGACGAAGATTCTAAACTAGAGAAGAAAGGAAGGAAATAAACAAAGGCGAAGGCGTGTCGAGAGTAATTGTACATTCAGAATTATCGATAATATGTTCGTCGTAGCTTAGTCATCGCTTAGTCGTCCACCACAACCTCCAGCCATGATGTCAGTACGCACGTTCGTAACAATCCTCACTCTCGACATGGGGCGGCCGTTACATTATAAAACTTACTATATAATATTTTATAATATATATTTACTATTATTTATATTATATGATAAACTTTAATTTTTTTATATAAAAACTTAATATTTATAAAATTTATTATTATTATAATAATAATTTTTAAGTATATGTTTAGCATATGCAGAACATATGCTATTAGCGTAGCACTAAAAATTTTAGTTAATTTTAGCGTGTGCGTCGACCACAACAGAGTTAAAGGCGCCAAGCCGCTAGGCGTTAAGTTCGACCACAGCTGAGCTAAGTTCGACCATAGCTGACCTACACCCCGATGTTCCCAGACATGAAACAACACGCTACCTCACTTTAACCTTAGTTAGGTTAGCCACTGCCAGCTGGCGTCCCACACCATCATCACAACAAGCCGTGGTGCCACCTCTGCTAATTCTCAATTGTACCAAGTATTCCATCGACACCCTCAAACCTGATACCTCTGTGACACGCTGACCGCATGCTTCTCCAGCCCATCTTACGAAAGCAATTGTTGAAAGCATGACACGGACACGGGCACTTCCTACCCTGCGCTGACGAAGCTGCATTGACCATTCTCTGGTTGAGATGGGACGATGGCTGGCCAGGGGCTACCCACAAGAGGCCATATTGCGACTTTTGTTGGTGGATGCGATTGGCAGTTGCTATAGGTTCGTTGCTGGTCTTTTGTTGGAGAAGCTGCGATTCTCCATGGGACCATTGCACATGAAAGCTTCCCAGCTTCTGTAGCGACCAATCAAGCTTGTGTGCTCCCACTTACCAAAGGTTACAGCTGCACCTTTCGACAAGTTGCTCGACCGTGCTTGCTTGCTTGCTTTTTTTGCTTTTTCTGCCTAGGCCCGATAGATCAGCTGCCTTTATTGCTTGGTCTGGACAAACGCCCACAACCGTCTCTGATCTCCCATCCGTGTCGATATCTTTCTCTTCGTGGACTAGTTCGATATCCCCGCTTATTACTCAACTAAACTCTAGGTTTAGACTCTACTCTTTTTATATTACAACCAGCTATTTATTAGGTTATGTATGGACAGTGCGACGATTCCTACTTCCCCTTTCGTCTCGAGAATACGGCGCCGACTCCTAGTCTACTGTCCGCAAAGAGCGTTTTTGGGGTGTAGTACTGCGTGCATGCGATGGTGGCAAACCCACGTAGCTTCGAGCGTCCGCTCTCTTGTTCGGGGTTACTGCTGACGTTGCGTGGACACTTCTCTCCATTCATTGGCAACGCATTGATGTAGCAGCGGGGATCGTCTCCATGGCTTTCTTAGCCGGGACACACTCTGATAAATCTGACACAGAATGGCAAGGGCTCGTCGTCACTTAAGGTATGTGGAAAGCGTCGTGCGGGGTGTCTCTTCAGCTGGCAGCCTCAACGGGAAGGGTTCTGATAGCCAAGTCCGGCAATAAGCACTGCAGTCTGGACGAGTCTTTTCGACATGTCTTCTCTTGCACAACCCTACCCCCATAAGTAATGGCTGGCCCCATCCCTCTTTCCCATCCCGCTTCTTTTGTCGGCTTTCGCACTTGACGGACGTATGTGCAAGTTATGGCACTCGCCCTTCGGTTGACCGTCCTGATTTATGCGGTCGCGCGGGCTGATGCCCGATGGTTCTATACCCGTCCAGATGCGGGGGATTGGGCTCCGGTAACCCCAACCGCAGAATTTGCCACTCTGAATCCTGAGAGATGGGAGCCGGCGACAACGCCTGGCCCCGGTAGACCGACATCTCCTCTGGAGCTCCGGAGGAGGGACGAGAGCGGCATGTCCGCGATTTGCGGCTATTCAGATGATAGTTTAGGTAGTACGTGCGCAATCAGCCGACGTGACTAAGAGGCGACGCTGACGCAATGTTTTTAACACCACTCGGCAGGCCCGGCGGTCAGTTGTGGGGTCGGGGAGTTTTGCAGACCGGATCGGCAATATGCTGTCGTAGGATGTTGCTCGGCAGCGAACCCCCGTGGATGCATCGTGCCGACAATGTGTCTGGACTCGACACAGTCGACGCGGTGGTCCACGGCAGATCCCCTCACAACATATTGGTAAGGCGCCGCGAAGCCGTCGGTCTCTCTCCAATGGTGCGCTGATCGATTGTTAGTGGTGACCGAGATCGCCCACGTTGTGTGACTCGCACGTACGATGCGAACTTCTTCGACTCGCTATATGGCGCCTCGTTCGTGGGGTGCGCCGCTATCGCCGAGACGGGTAACATTGTAGCCAGTCTCGCAGCTGCCAGTAGTGGCGGTGCCAGTTCTACCGGGTCGCTCTCCACGTTTACAAGTACGAACGGTGTTCTCACAACGACCGTCACTGTCAACGTGCCCGATAGCAGTGCTTCTCCGACAAGAGTGCCACCCCACGCCAACGGGGGAAGATCGTCGTCGGTGAGCCCTGGGGTCATTGCCGGCAGCGTCGTGGGCGGAGTTGCTGGTCTGGCCCTTATTATTGGTGCCGTCTTGTTCTTTTTATATCGGCGGAAGAAGCGAGCGGAGGACCCAACCCCTCTTGGCCTGAGCCGAAAGATGCCGCCTAGTGATCGCGACATCTACCGGAATGAAGTGCCAGGCTCGCAGTATGCGTCAACCTTTTTCGGCGAAGCGCCCCCGGGCATGGCGCAGACCACGGACCAGCCTATAATGAGATATCCTGCCGAGCCGTATGGAACCGCGAATGCCATGTTCGCTCCGAGTCACGATCGAAGCGCCGAGGCACCAATCTATTTCACGCCAGGGGCGCCTCTGACCAAAGCGCGGGAAGAGGTGTCGCCAGTTGACTCGAGCCCGGTGAGCCCAGTGAGCCCGGCTGAACACTATAATACGATGGTATCGGCACTCTCTAATGACTCACCGCCTCTCCAACCACTGCAACCAGCAGTGCGCCATCACCAACGGCAGCAGCAAGCGCAGCCACCTCAACAAGCTCAGCAACCGCAGCAGATGCAACAGATGCAACAGCACCGGCAATCTGTATATGCCCAGTTCAGCCCACCGCCGCCCGAGCACTACCAATCATATCGGCCTTACCCAGGGACATAGTCACAGGAGCAGCGCTCCAGTAGGCTATTTGTTGATTATATGGGCTGTTTGGGCGGATTGTACGTACAGTGCGTTCTGGGCTACATAAGTAAGGTTGGCGCAGGATATTTCAGCATATTGATACCTCTTGTTTTCCGTGGGAGGTCCATGACGATTTGATAGCCATTGAGAGTATACCATAAATCAACCAGCCGTCCAGCTTAGTCCACCCTTATTCTCTTGCATATCTCATACGCGTGAATTCACACAGTTCGCGGAGCCGTCGACTTTGTAGCCGAAGTGCTTACGAGGTTAGAGTTTCCTCCTGTATCGGACTTCATATCGGACTTTGTAGTGCGGGTTTGAATACTGAGGATAAGATTTTTGCGATCTGTGTGCTCAGGAACCACGAAATCTAAATATAAGATATGAGTGAATCGTAAGGGACACGATGAGGGTCTGATTAACTTGGTTGCCCTCACCTCCTATGATCGGAGCCGGGATCTGTGTGGTTGTGAACCAAGTCGCCTGAGGGTCTGAGGTGATAAGGACAGAGAACCCCCACCTCACTATAAGCGTACTATATTAGATACTAGTAGTACTGCCGTGTCGGGGCTCAGTACCATACCTCTTTACCATGGACGTTTCCTCTTCACAGCTGTCTATCTACTGACTTTAGATCTCTGACCGACCCTCCGATTTGTTTTACACGATCTTATAGTTTCTTTTCACTTACCCTTCATTCTTCCATACATTGCTCATTCTGAGAATTGAAACAAAAACTCGCGCGCTCGTTTGCAGCTCTTTGGATAAAAAAAAATCTTTTCTCATTGACTCGACCCGACATATCAAAAAAGAAGAATGGAAGAAAGGAAGGGACACGCGATGGAAGAAGAAGACAGCGGAGTGGGACGACTACCGGCTCTACCGCCGGATTACGCCACCGTGCAGAAGATGATCGATGATGCGCATGCCGAGGACCCGAAGACCGTCACCGTGACGGGGGGCGTGGAGGTGCCGTGCGAGCTCCGGTACGCGCAGAAGATGACGAGGTGGTTGGCCGTGAGGTGTCCCGATGCGTCGCCGGCTTTGCAGATTGCGTGTCGGGCGCAGCATTTTAGGAGGTGAGTCATTTTTATATTTGGTCTGCTCTCTTTTTATGTGAAAAAGAAATAGAGATATATATGTCTTTCCCTTGGGGGTAACGTTTGTTGGGTCAATGGTTGGTTGATTGTATTGCTTTGCTATGTGTGTATGTACCGGGGTGGTTGATTTCGGGCCTTCGGAATAACACGTCTTGCATACTTTACCTGGGCACCTCTACTCAGTAGGTACATAAAAACGCTAGCTAACTAGTAGAAAAAACACTTTTTTAAAAGATGGGAACTGCCGCGCGACAGGTACCCCATGACGCGCGCGGGCTACCTCACGTGGCGGGCGCGGCAGAAGACGCAGGCGGCGGAGAAGATCAAGGCCCTCCTCATCTCCTCCACCTCCACCCTGGATGTAGACCGGATAGCGGCGCTCGTGCGCAAGGACAACCTGGCCGGAGACGCGGAGACGCAGGTGCTGGAGGACGTGGCCTGCCTCGTCTTCCTCGACGACCACTTCGACGACTTCGACAAGAGGGACGACGTGGACGAGGCCAAGATGGTGAATATCCTGCGCAAGACGTGGGCCAAGATGACGCCCCAGGGCAGGGAGATCGCGCTCGGGATGAGGCTGAGCGAGCGTGCGAAGGCGCTTGTGGGGAAGGCGCTGCAGGAGTGATCGAAGTATGTGGTTTTTTATAGGGGAAATATACATCCTTTCACGAACTCAGGTACCGACCTCATTGGAAGAAACCTGTGGTGACTGGGAGACATAGATGCCTGAGGCAACGAGGCCGCTTTGTGGAAGTACGCTTAATGTTGAAGCGAATGGCACCTTCCGTCCCTTCAGAATTGTCTCACAGTGTGAAACAGTCGTACAGTCTGGGTGAATCGGGGAAGTGGTGGTAGGACCTACTAGTAATCATTGAGTCACATAATAGGAAGGCACTTAAAGTGTCCTCAACTCAAGTTGGAAAGCCCTTGAGGTTCTGTGGAATGTTGTTAAGAGCGGCAAGGTGGGTATACGCCAGTCCCATATCCACGTCTCTCTACCCAGGATGACTGAGTGGAACCCTGATTCGGTCAACAGTGACTATGCAGACAACTTCTCAAAAGAATAAGATCCCAATTCAATGGAACTGACTCCCTAGGCAATGGAAATTGCCAGGAAGGTCAGAAAAGACAGTAAGACAACTCACTCGGCCATCTTATCGAAAGCTCTGATCCAATCGAAATGTTTCAGACGAACGCCTCTTCCAAGGCGATGGCATTATTGTGTGGTTGAAGAGAATTGAAGAGAACTGAGCCTTGGCTGAATACAGACTGTGCCGACGGGCCTTAGACAGCAAATGGGCAGTGTCCCAGTGTTGACGTGATTATATACTTACTTAGCCAAACAGAGTGGAAGGAACATAACACTGAGTCTATCACCTTATTGCCCTTGCTGGAGTTGCAGAGATGCGACGGAGGTGTGTTCGAGAAGTTGACAATAACTACCAACTGTAACCATGAAGCAGAAGACACACCACACTACAGGTACAATTGGGTCATCATTGAGGGGATCAATCTTCAGACTTTGCAAGGCGTTATCTGTGTAATTCCCTCCAGTGCTAGAAGTCTGGTACGCGATTCTCGACCCTTCATTGTTTTCGAGGTACATCCATTATACAGCCATTGTGAGTGCACCCGGAGCAACCACAGTTCAACTTTTTCAAATTACCATAAATTCTTCTCTTCAAACCCCACGCCCTTCTTCTTTTCCCCTGGTACAACTTGTTTTCATCAGAACGCAACGTGAGTATCACACACATTCCTCTCATCTTCATCTATCACCACCTTCTCGAAACATTTCTCCAAAATATGTACGCCCCCCTGTACAACTATTTCCAACTTTCCAAGGCAGCTTCAACCTGCAATCAAACCCTTGTTGAGGGGGAGTACTTCGATGGATGGCACGAGGCAATGAATAGTCGTTCGTATCGCTACTAGCTGGCCGATTCTTGAACATGTCATTTCCGACCAAGCCAACGAAGAGTACGGGTTTGTTCTAGAAGCAACACCTCATCCTCGCCTCAACAACTACGTGCCTATATAACCTTTACCATTCTCCTCAACGCAAAAAAGCCAGGATATCATGCGAGAAAAACGAAAGGGAAAATATGTGCTAACCTCTGTCTGACTAACCCGAAATAATAGAGGTCGGCTTCCACAGTCCGATCATCAGTCAAGTTGCACCGCCAGATCCAGGTCCCGAACCACTGCCTGGTACGGAAAGAACTCGCTGGTTTCATAGTAAGACCAGCGAAAACTCTTCCACGTGCGCCACGATCGGAACGGACGACGAACACCACGGTAGCCCCGAGCTAGTTGTCGTGAGGACAATGGGTCCTTCGGATAGGAAGAAAAGAAAGGTGTACTACACCTTCGGTAGCGACTCTTTATCAGACAACAACTTCCCGTGGGCCCGCAAAGAAGATGCTAAACTTTGCGCAGGAAGGGAGGAAGGAAAGTCGTACGTTGATTACATACACAAACATGCCAGCATAAACCCAAACACCTTACTAACGAAACACCGTCTCTAAGATTCAAAGTTTTGGGCGCAGAGCTGGGTCGTTCGAGCAAGGAATGCAGAGCCCGCTATCGCCAGCTACTCGCCCATGCCCTGGCACTGGGTCTCAACGATGTTGACCTGGCCATGATATACCCCTGCGGTGCCGAAAACACTCCTCTCTCTCCCGGCATCCAACGCCTGCATTTCGATTCTGATTACAATTCTGCGACTGATTCTGATTCTTCCGATGAAGAGAGTGGAGATGACGAAGATGATGATGATGAGGAAGAGGATGAGCAAGCAGAATACGTCAAGCTGACCAATGCGAAGACTGCAAAGCGCGACAAGGGAAAAGATAAAGCTAAAGTCCAGGTCGTGGTCAAGGCGGCGAAGAAGAAGAAGAAGAATGACAGCAATAAAACGGCCAAGGAGAAGATGATTTCAGAAATGGATGGTTCCTCATCATCGGCTCCTTCCTCTCCCTCCCCTGACCATCAGATACAGCAGGTTCAGCCTGAGCCGCAGAACCAAGTTCAGATCATGGGGGCAGAGCAACGTCAGCCGCCGAACAACCCTTACGACGAGGAGTTCTGGGCACAGCGCCGCTACTTTTACGACAACGTCCTGGGCGGCTCGTACCCGCAGCGCAAGATCCTGTTACCCGACGACATGTTCAGCGCGTCCGACTGCCGCATCCTGTCGAATATCGAGGCCAGGTATCGCTCCGAAAAGTGGCTGTACATTGCGGCCGAGTTCAAGAACGCGACGAACAGGACGGTGGACCCGCTGGTCTTGAGGGCCAAGTTTTATGGGAAGTTGATGTAATAACTGACTAGCGCTGGGTTCGTCAATGATTGATGCCTACCCCAGAGGTATCATGCTAGGGATTCGAGGTGGGACAACAGGTTTCGAGTCGAGGTGAAGGGAGAGCCGTATATGACTGGCTAGTGGTTGTAGCAAGGGCATTTCAGTTACACTACATAAACGGGACCATGAATGACCTGCACCGAGAATAGAGAAGCTTCCACTGCTAGAGCCTTGACTGCGTGTTTGTCTCCTTATTGTTGAAGAATAATTGACAAAACGTTTCGCGCTGCGCTCCGAGTGTATCAATACTTACAGTACTAGTTGGCTATAATAAGTTGGAAGACGTCATATCAAGTGAGTGGCATAATGGATAATACTCGATAAATACTTTTAACCTAAGCACGCAGAGTATGTAAGGTTGGACTCAACAATAAATGAAGTTTGAACAGCTCGAAACTGCCCAGCAAACATGCCTTCCCAACCCCTGACGCATGTAAGTTAGTTTATCTAAGTACTTACTCATTCACTCATTTCCCTTCTCATCTCACTTCACATCTCCTGCGAGTACCAAGTACCTTATCCATCTTTCATACTGGAATGTAGGTATGTCAGAGTGGCATTGGCATTGTCGTCTTACTATGTAGACCAAAGCCTCCATCGCTTTTGCATCGGGTCTTGCATAAGCTCCAAATCGTCACATACATATCATAATGTCTTTCTCCTGCAAATGAAAACAAGAAGCAGGAACGGCGGGTTGGTAGGGTCTTTGAATTAATTGCGCGGGATAAAACTTTATCTGTAAACAAAAAGACGTATATGCCCAAAAAGACAGAGCCCCTGAGGTCGACAAACTCGTTTTTGTCGATGCCAGATTCCCCCACCCCCTAGATCAGTCTTTTTCTCTGCTGTTTTCCTTGGTAGTCGTCAAATTAATTCGAAACCAAAAAACCCTTTTCTATACTGCCGAAAAATCAGGTAGATGGCAAGCAGGCAAGGGAACCCATTTTCTCCTCCTTTATGCGATGGATTAATCCCCGCAATCATTTTGCTTTTCGCTTTGCCTGATTGATCGATTGATCTCTACCTAGTCTAGCACACTGGCGCTTAACGTGCTCGTGGTCGGGGCCGAGCTCCTCGAGTCTGTCGGGCTTGCAGTAGGCGGTATCGGCGTCGAGGGCCTGGGTGCGAGAGGCTAGTTCGGCGCCTAGAAAGAAGAATAATTAATTAGGTACGAAAGGGACTCAGTCAGGAAGGAAGGAAGGAAGGGGTGGGTAAAGGGTTCAATATGTGTGTGTGTGTGTGTACTAGTATAAGTGTAGTGTAGTGTGGCTATGGCAGTGGAGGACCGAGGTTCTAGATAAAAAAATGTACCGGCACTGGCGGGAGCAGGAGCGGCGAGGACGACGTTGGTGGTCATCATCATGAGGGAGGAGGAGGCAATGGCCACAATGTAAGCGGTGAAACGCATTTTTTTCGATATTGTTTGAGGGGAGTGGATGGGTTGTGTGAGGAAAACTATGTTTCTTTTTTTTAGTGAATAATGGGTCGAGAAGAAGGCTTTCGGCGTGTGGTGGTGGGAGAAAAGGAGAGAAATATCATGGGGAGATGGAGGTGTTTATATATATATTCGAAAGGAACTGTGTGTGTATTTGATTCATTGCAACTGGATTCCTATCCTCATCCCACGACTATAAGTCTCAACAATCCCTGGCCAAGGTTTGTGACCTCGCATTGGATTGCATTTTCTCGCAGCTGCACCATCAGCAACTCCTTTGTCTCCGATGCAAGGCGAGGGGGGAGAGGATGTACGTGGAGGAGAGTTACGCGATACTGAATGGGTCTGTGACATGACATGTGCAGTACAGTCCTGCGACCCCTTTCTCTGAGACTGCTCCCGTTATATCCAGCCGCCGCCCCCTTGTAAGAATGTATATGTCACCGCCGGCACATGCATGATCTTGCTCCAATCAGTGACAGTGGCCAATGGCCCATATCACCAGAATACGAGTTCTGGCCCGCGTGACAATGTCTCTCTGTGATGTCTGCATATCGGAGAGGAAAGCCGGTCGTGATGCTACGCTGACAGAAACACGTTGCCTTCAAGATTGGGAGTGACTCTCCGTGCTCACCCTCGAAACAGTTTTTGCTATCGTGATGGGTCCTGCGGATAGGAGTCAAAAGGGGGGGCTGGAAGGACAAGTGATACAACAGAGGTAGATCGTGTTTTTGCTTGTTCGGCTTCCTACTTCCTTTCCAGACCGCCCGCCGAGGAAAGCATGTTGTTCCCGACCCAGCATGTTACATCGTGATCCTGCAAATTATATCAACTTTATTCGATTACTGTGCCGTGCAAGATTGGCTGGAGGTTAGAACAAGCATTGGGGGAATGCGACTTATTCCCGGTGTGATTACATATTACTAAGTAGATTTGTAAGACAACACCCATGCTACATACCTGCCCTGTTCGACGATGTCGGAGACAGCTGGAAAGAGTGAGAAAGAGAGAGAGAACGGCTTATTGCCCTGTGAACTCCTTTTTACATTCATTCTCTACTCCTCTCTCTGCCTCAACTCTTCAGGGAGAAGAAAAGACGCGACTCAAAAGCAACATCGGGATTAGGAAGGCACACAGCTAAGAGAAAAACGTCTCGATATGGAGAAACATATTCATTACCAAACCATCGAGCACGACGAGGGACAAGTAGGCGGGGTATCTGACCGGAAGAGCTCGGACGAGCAGCACAGCAAGACTCACTTGCTCCAATACGACAATGGGAGCAGCTTTCTACATGGCCATTATTACTACCAGCGGCGATCATGGGCATGGCTGATATCCAGAATCGGCATAGTCGCCGTCGTTCTAGTGCTCTACTCATTCTTGATCGTCGGCGTTACTCTCAAGGTGTCTCGAGAGAGCAGGAAGCACGGGACGAGGTTTCTCTCATGTACGTTTTCACATGACTGGTTTGTGATGAGCAAACGCTAACTCATATTCCATCTTGCGCTTTTGAACAGCTCTGGCCGGCGACTACATCACCTACAAGCCGCGAGTGTTTCAGCAGTGGGAGAACGTCGATCCGGATGCGCCTGTATACTTTACAGGAGAGCCTCGCCAGGAGATCGATCAGAACTGGCATAACCTTTTGGGACGTACGTGTAGCAATATTTATTCCCTTTCGTCTTATCCCCACAGCGCAGCGCAGGGGACATCCTGCTAACATAGAAAATGTTAAAAACACAAAAATCTAGACATGAACACCCGCGTGCCCGCCTCGGTGATGGAAGAGCTGGGCCGTACGGAGCAGGGGATACGGTTTCCCGACGGCACATACTTCGGTTCCCTGATGGTGTTCCATCATCTCCATTGTCTCGTAAGTTAAAGCAACACCTTTCTTTCCTTCACAGCTCGCTGTTAGACGGTACCTTTTTTTCTGGGGGACAAAAGAAAAAAGAAGACAAATGGAAAAAAACACTAACGTTGTGAATGCACAGAAAAATATATACCACGCCCTACACCCCCAGTACTACCGTCTCGACCGGTTTTCCGAAAGCGAGGAGGCAGAGTACCAAGATCATATCGGTAACTCTTACTCTCCACTCATACCCACAAACACCCCTAAACCCCCGAATCCATTCCCCTCCCCAACCAAATCTCACTCCCGTGCAACAACGAAAAAAACTAACAAAAAAAACAACAATTTGTTTTGTGCAGAACACTGCTTCCACATGCTCAAAGAGGCCGTGACATGCCAGGCCGACCCGACGCTGCTGACGATGAAGTGGGCGGCCGACAACAGCAGCGCGCGCGCCATCGGCAACCTGACGAGCCCGCACGAGTGCGTCGACTGGGACCGCCTGATGGAGTGGGTCGTGCCCAATTCGGTCGACGTCTTCGCCGACGGCGTGTTGGTGCATCCGGTGCTTGGTGCGTTTGGGGGGGGGGGGGGGGGGGGGGGGGGGGGGGGGGGGGGGGGGGGGGGGGGGGGGAGTGAGGAGTGGTAGGGG